>CAUYRT010101019.1:0-50924 GCA_963574885.1 Lepilemur ruficaudatus | reverse complement strand
TATTAAAATTGCCTATGTATCATGCTATGAAAACTTCTACAAGGATGCACAGATGGGCTTCAATTTGGAAAACTCTGTTGCTGCATATTAAAGGCCTTTGATTTTAATATCCAATAATGAATAAAACTACTGGTGAGTGTCCTCCTGAGTCATAATGTAATCAGAAGAGAACAGCGGAATCTGGCTCTCATTTCTTTTCACTGTTGAATATTTGCTCTCAGCCAGATGTACCTAAGCTGAGAACACAACAATGAATCATTGTATATGTGGTGAAAGAGACCAAAGGGATTTTGTCAGAAGGAAAGTAAGAACTAATTCTAATTAGTCGAAAGCCAAATAAAAGTGTGGCTTTGAAATTATTGTAATTATTGAATTTTCTAGAAGCAATCAGCCGTAGGTATCCATGGTCGTCTAAATAAGCCAAAACTTTTCTGCAGTAAAACACAGTTTATTGAGCATGACCATGTTCAGTCTCTACCTAAAGACCCAGCCTCATCCTGATCATAGATCACAGTAAAGTCAGGGCTTAGCACTAGGATTTAGCACATCCCACCTTCCCAGATGTGTCACTGTTGACTGCCAATCCCTTATGTTGATTCCTGAGTTAAAGCTTCTCTTTATGATCCCAAGACATTGTTGCCTGAATGGTGGGTGGAATTTCTAGGTGCTTTGCTTACTTTTCCTTTCTCACTTGGTCAATTTCATTATCTTAGTTGAGTTGGTTTGAAGTCAAATTCAGATTTCCAGAAGTCCCTTCCTGTCCCCAAGTAGAACCATTTTGTGGCTCTAATTCTTCATCCTTTGCTCTACACACACACTTTTCAATGTGATTTTGCAGCTCCTACCTTCAATCAGTAGAGTCTATTTCTCTACCCTGTGACTTGATGTGACTACCCTTTTGACCTCTTTTTGCCAATGAAACGTGGAAGAAGTAAATATGAAAAATGCTAGCTCCAAGCCTAGTCTCAAGAGGCCACAGACACTTTGGCTTTCTGTCTAATCATCAGAACAAGAACAGACTATCGTGCTGGAAGATGAGAATAAGTTCAGTTGTACTATTTGAGGTCTCAGAGAGAGTCTATCCCAGATCAGCAAAGCCACCTAGCTAATCTGAAGCTGATATGATTGAGCACCACTAACTAACAGAACCACCCAGCCATCCCTATTACTCTTGGGGAGAAGAAAAATGATAGTTGTTTTAAGCCAGTAGACTTTAAGGTGGTTTGTAACATGATGATATCTAATGGACACAACCACCATGATTTATCCTCAGTCCTGAGTTCTGACATGCATCCTGATACAGCCCCTACCTGAATGCGAGCTATTAATACAATCTTCAGCTCCTGGCACCATATCTGACATTCAGTGCTTCTCATAACATAACTACTCAATAAATGATATTGTTGAACTCACATCAGTGAACATTCGGATTGCTCTCTAATTTCAAATCAGATCTAAGTTTATTTTTCTTTTTCATCAGCATTCTCCTTTCTGGACTGTGTCTCTTATATTCTTAATTGGATGTCCTCTCTTCTGTTTCACTTTCATTTAGACAGAAATGAATAATAAATTTGAAAGATTAATAATCTTTCTACATTCCCTTGGTAGAGGAATTTGAAAAGTGGAAGGAACCATATGAGAAAAGGGCAAACAATCTCAAAGCAAATGAGAATGGAAAGTTTGCCTTGATTCTCATTAGTCTGAAGATGAAATTCTGAATCACTAAACAATTCTTAGAGGTGTTATTGCATACTAACAAATCCTCATATTTTTATGTGATTTCAAATAGTTGTTACTTGTCCTACCTTTTATACATTTTTATATCTTTTATTTTTCTGGAAACTTCACTCAAAAGCCCAGACATTAAAGTTAACTGTTAAGTTCTCTGTGGGAGTAAAAATAAAAAAAGTTAACTGTAAATCTTTTTAATTTGGTGACTTAGTCTTTCTGCTTAATAGAATTCTGAATATGGCTGTTTTTTTCTCATCTTCTAACACTTTGAGTTCTTTAGCCAAACGAACCGCATTTTTATAATCATCATCAGCATTGATTTACAAAAAGTGCATAGACGTTGCTTTTTTTGGGCATAAAGTTTTCAGGACAGAGCACTCTACAAAGATGAGGGATTCAGGACTGGCCAGATACCACTAATTTTTTTTTTTGCATTATTTCTCCTTTGGAATAAAACTCATCAAATTTTAATTTATCAATATTAACTTTATGAAGCAAAGTAGTGGGTACTTTTGGGTTACTATTTGCCCTTCCATACATTTAAACCAGAGAGTATAATGTCATCATCAGAAAGCTATCTATGGAGATGTTGGAGATGTGTTCACTTGACATAGTTGAGGACTGGCTGCTTGTTTCCCTTTTCTACAGAGACAGGTGAATTTATAATCTGAATGAGCAGTTCAGAAAGGGCAGAATACAAGGGAGGTAGTCTATGTTGTTCTCTTAATTATCACATTAGACATCAACCATTTAAGGTTTGACGCTTGATTGCGTTCCTTGTTTCTTGCAGAATGGGAACATTTCCCATCATGGCTTGGCTGTTGATGCAAAGATGCTGGGAAAAGCTTGTTCTTGTCTCATTCTTGCTCTGCCTCATTAACTGGTTCATTTTAATTATTACATCTTTATAAAGTCTAACATTTCAATATCAAATGTTCTATTCTTAAATTAAGCATTGGAAAATAGGGAAGGGAGGATCGATCATCACAAAATATGTCTCATCTGTTTTTCCATTTACAATAATTCCATATCATTATTTTGAGATATGCTAGGGCCCATGTACCCCCTGTATTTTTACCGTTTATTGATATAACTATACTTTCATTCATCCCTACATTCAACACACACTTATTGAGCTCTTTCAATGTTCAATGCCCTGGAGAGAGGCTTTGATGGGAAGAAAGAGAAGCTTTGATCCCTCTTTAAAAAGAACATTTATCTCCTTCCCTAGAAGGGACTAACTTTAAGAAAATCCTGATAAAGAAAGGTATGACACTAATGTAAAGGAAAAAGACTTGAATAAAGGTCTAGAAGACTAGGAATAAACAAATATGTTTCCTTCAGGAAAGGAAACATATAGTAGGGAGATTCACCATTGCTTGTCTTTAGCAACTTTTTAAGCTCCATATTTACATTTTGTATACTTTCTCTAGACTTATTATATTTGCAGTTAAAAATATCAATAAAGTGGAAGTATATTGGTAATGTTGCAAAGAGAGAGACATGGAAGATAGTTGTCAAAAAATTATTGGAAGCTCTTAGAAAGCTAAGGACAGTTAATTTTCGGGAAGACAATTAAACTGGTACCTTATTTCATTATAAATTAATTCATTACTTTCCATGGAGAGAGTAGAAGATGCTTGGGTATGATTTTATTCTTTTCCCCAGAGAATAAAAATCTGGTCCCTGAATAGGTGTCATAAATTAGATTTCTCTTATTTTCTACTGTAAATGCAGTCTGTCTATATCAACTTTTTAATATAGATATTTATATATTAACATACATTAAATGTATGATCAATTAAAATATGCTAGTTTGTTATACATGGAAACAAGTACTTTCCTATCTTATGTAAGTGATTTTTAAATCTAAATCCACATCTTTACAATATCCATGAAAATTTGATCTGTATAATTTCAATTAAGATTATTTTTTAAAATCTTGATTCTGGGTCAATTATTCATTCTTCCAATAAAACTATTGTTATCTCCATTTATTAAATTATTCGATAAATATTTACTAAGTGCTTACTATGTGTTACATACTATTTTGGATGCTGAGGATATAGCAATAAATAACAAAGTTCCCAGCCTTCATAAAACTTAAATTATCGGGGAGGAAAGAGATGATAAGAAGCAGACAGAGAAGTAGTATGCAAATAGTGATTAGAACTGTGGAGATACATAAGGTAGGATAAAGGGAATAGGAAGTATAGTGGCCACTAGACCCTGGGACCTACCTTGCGCTTTGGAAGGAAGGCCAATGAGATCAGTAGATGCAGCAGAATGAGGGAGAGCTAGGAAAGGAATACAACAGTATCAAGAGGAACCATGCCCTGTGGAGCCTTGTGGACCTGGAAAGACTTTGGCTTTTACTAGTGAAAAGTGGGAAGTCATTGGAGAGTTTGAGTCAAGTTGTGATGTAATGTAGCCTCCATTTTAGATCACTCTGGTTGCTGTGTTGAGAATAAATTGAAGAACTGCAAGAGTGGAAATAATGAGATCTGTTGACTCTTACAGCAACCCAAGCAAAGACTAGTCTTGGTTTGGACCAGGTGGTAGCCGTGGAAGTGGTGAGGAGTGGTCAAATTCTGAATATACTTGGAAGGTAGAATCATATAGCTTGCTGACTGGTTGGGTATGAGGTATAAAACAAAGAGAATTCTAAGTTGATTCTATGGTTTGGGGCCTGAGCAACCAGGATGGAGCTGTTGCTTACCGAGCTGGGGAAGGCTGTGGCAAACGTAAGGGTAGGAATCAGGAGTTGAGTCCCGGACATGTTATATTTGAGATGTCTAACAAACATGCAAGCAGAGATATTAAGTAGGCAGTGGAATAAATCAGTCCGGAGTTTAGTGGGGAGAAGTTTTGGGAGAAAATAGAAATGGGAGAGTCATCAGCATATAGATGGCTTTGAAAACTAAGAGACTGGATAGAAGCATGTAGAAGCAAGTATAGATAGAAAAGAAATGTTATCCCAGGACAAAGCTCTGGAGAACGCCAATGTTGACAGATCCAAGAGTTGAAAAAGAATCACAGAAAAGGCTAAAAAGGAGTGGCCAGTCTAGCTGGAGGATTTGAGGTATGCTCTCCTTTACTTGAGCAGAGCAACTCACTGTACACCATGGGTTTTTTTTCAATAAAAAGTATTTAATTAGATTTACTTAAAATATAAAGAATATACAATGAAAATTTATATACTCCTTCATGCATTATTGAATGTTTACTCTTGTTTATACACTACAACATTGCAGCTGAAGTGGGAACCTCTCTATACCCTTCCAATTCCATTTCTCTGCATCCTCCTTTCCCCTAGAGGTCTTCACTCTGGAATTTGATGTTTATTATTCTCATGCATGTTTTTCATTCTTTTCATATTGAAATATGTATAAATACTTAATTTAATATTACATATGTGTGTACACATTCTATATGCATATATATATAAAATATAGTATTATTTTCCAGGTTTTTAAACTTTATGCAAAATCTGCATATTGTCTTTCATATCTTTTCGGTTTTATTTGCTTAGTAGTATACTTTTTATTTCTTGTCATGTAGTTTTGGAAGATTTTTTAAATGCTATGCCACATTTCATTTTAAGAATATACTGCAGCATATCTTTCTGAACTTTTTATGCTGGACAATTAGGCTGTCTCCAAGATTTGCTGTTTCAAACAATAATGCTGCAAATATCCACATTCTGTCTTCATGTACCAATGTGTGTGGTTTTCTCTAGCCTATAATCCAGAAGTGGAATTGCTGGTCATAGGGTACATGCATCTTTCATCTTATAAAATGCCACCAAATTGCTCTTCAAAGTTGTTGGGTCACTTTATACTACTACCAGCAGTGTTCAAGAATTCCCCTTGCTGGACTCTTTAGGAATCCTTAAAGCTGATGCAACCAAAATGACATTCCATTGTTGTTTTAATGTTCCTTTTCCTGATTACTCATGAAGTTAAATTCACCTTCTCAAATGTTTATTGACAATTCTTCTTCTGTGAATGGCCTGATCATATCGCTAGCCATTGTGTGATTTTATGTGTTACATGTCTTATGAGTGGGAAAATTCACAGTAAATCCTGTTTTGTTTTGTTTTTTCTTTTTCTTGAAAAAGACAATCTGGCAGTATCTTCATTCCACAAGGCAAGAGTTGACAGAAACTCTTGAGCTAAAGCACATGGTTTTCAGTTTGCCACAGTCCCCACCACTCCTTACTGCATCCCAACTAACCTGCTCCACTCATCTATTGTATCTGCCTGATCCCTAAAGGCGTTTGTATCGGGGATCCTTATCTTAGAACCACCTGAACCAGGTTAAGAATCTATGGTTAAGATTCATCTATGTTTCTCTTGAAAATACTGCTTACCAAGGTTAAACATTTGTTTAAATGGTACGCATAGGGATGCTATTATTAAAAAAAACAGCTTGTTTTACAGACATGCCCCTGCTTTAGGTAATTCCAAAGCATGAAAATCCAGATTTTTAAAAGCTGAGAGGGATCATTCTCCCTGTTCCAATTAGATACGTCTGTGGACAGACTTTAAAATTTACCAAAACTCACTATGGAATTTCTTTAACAAAACAAGCTTCCCTAATGCACTTAAAACATACATTATTATTCATCCAACATATATTTAACAACCTGCTGTTACAGCCCACTTTCTAAAAACATCTACTACATAAACAGAGTTACATGAACACTTTGTTCATGGCATTTTCAATTGAGTAAAAAAATTAATACCTTCATTAGCACCTGCCTCATTTGAAACATAGAGTGATGGGACTTTGACAGAATAATGGAAAACTAGAATAAGAAGGAGAGGGGAAGTGTTGAGGGGAGATATTCTGGGGCATTTGTTCACTGATGAGGATCTGGGATGCAAGACTGATCCAAAGGAAGTGAATTATTTCCCCAGGGTACTATGTCTGCTCTTCTGGAAGCTGCTACCCCATAAATATTAATGTCTGTTTCGGATAGCATAGCCTCAATGACTATGCTCACTTCAGGCATGGATAATGCAGAAAAACAAGAATATCATACATTATTAATTTCCTGATGTTCTTTATACAAAATAAACTTTAAAATGAATCTACCTAAAATGATGAATTTCTACTTAGACTGATGTTATATTATTATTAGAGCAAAGCATGAAAACAAATCAACTTCCTAAGTTCAGATTGAACACTCTTATCAATAACTTTTTATCCCTTTCACATACATTTATTGAGCACCTAATATGTGCCAGGAACAATAAATAAAACCATCAAAAATCTCTACACTGTAGATGACACTATGCTCATCCAGCCCATGCTTTATAGCTTCACTCATGAAAGTGTATCCAGACCTACTCTCAGCTACTGCCTTCCCAGCTGGTCCCCATTCCTCCTCAAAATTTAATGTTCTGTCTGTCTTCTGTGTTCTTACTTTGTGTCATCAGGTGGCCAGTTCCAAGCAATGGTGGAATTAGGGGCTGGAGGTAGGGTAGTGAAAACAATCTAAAAGTGGTGCCATTTCCAAAACATACATAAATAAAGGCAATATGTTGATATTATGCTTGTTAATAATAGGATGAAAAGACATTAGAGGAAACAGTGTGCAAAAGGAATTGGCATATTACATATTCAATTAAAATAAGAGCTGTAGGTCCATGAGGCAGGAAGTGAACTTAGTCAAAAGGTGGTACCTTTTTCTTTGCTAGTTCACTTTTGATCCAGCTTGTCCCTGACCTAGAGACCTAGATCTAGGCAACAATGTTCACTGGCCAAAAGGTGGACCTTCATTAAATGTGCCTGCCTTTATATAGGATCAGGCATTAGATGGTTGGGTTCCAAATATTCCTGTCTACCATTCAGAAAAGTGATTGTACGGACATTTTCTCATTTCTACTCATAAGTTTATCTAGAAACCTTGTAGCATTCCTGATTATTTTCACAATCTATTATTTGTATTCTTATTAATAGTATATCTGTGCAGCAAATTTTAATGATCACTATTTAAAACAAATTTTTCTATTGAGCACCTAACTTTGTTTAAACAATTTTCTAAAAGAAAATCTAAAAAGAATTTCCTTTAGATGAAAGACAAATATTTTATACTCAAATATGTTGTGCTGAATATTATATTATGGAGTATAGAATTGTTGACATTACTACAATCCTGAAGATTTATCAATGCCTGACTCACCAAATTAAAGACTGTTTAAAATCTAAAAATGTCAAAACTGGCAAAAGAAACTAAAGCCTGTTTCAACTTTCCAAAATCTTCCAACACTCTGGAGTTGGGAAAGATTTACCATTACATGTCAAATAGGCAATAGACTAGTGTTAGTTCCCATAACAGAGACAAACTCTCTGTATTCTACTAATCCCCTAGATGACAGGATCCCATACTTAATTAAGGAAGTATGATCATCTCTGGTATGTGTGATAAATCCCACATAACAATTATGTGCCCATTTTCCATTGTACTTCATTTGTACTTTATTTTCTCCCAAGTAGACTTCAGAAAGACATAACCTCTGTTTACATTTTTTGATACTTTTCTGCTATATTAAGCCAAGGCTGCTTTAGAGCAGAAGCTTGATCTTTATTTGTTGATTTCAACAATGCCATTCAAAGTCAATAGAAGATAAAGGAAAAGAAAATCCAAGGGAAAGAAAGTAGAAGGATACAGAGGAAAGGTGAACAAACAGTAGACAGTGAAAGCAATTATGAGGAGCAGGAATATCAGCAGTTGAGATATTGAATAAGTATTGAATTGAGATCTTGCAGAAGCAAGATGCCTGTGTCTTGTAACTGACAAGGAAGCTTACCAGTTCTTTAATGAAGTAGAGTTTGAAGAACAAAATCTGAGTTTTCTGTTTCTCACGATGCATCTGATTTGGTATTTGAAAAGCATTCTCTATGTAGAGTACCTGAAATGTTTGGTAAAATGTAAACATCATCTTTTTAAAAGTATGGCTGACCTTTTGGAAAAGTTGAGGAGATCAATAGAGACCAGAAACTGTAAGGCATCATAAATAAGTACTGGAATAGGTATTCATTATGGGGATATCTGAAAATCCCTTGTGGTCAAAGCCTAGGTTTTGAAGATCCATGTATACAGAAGACAGGAGTTGAACCTGTAGGCTAGACTGGAGACCAAAACAATCAAAAAGCAACACTCTCAATGGAAATCAGTGAGGATACACACTTAATTGCCTCAGTTTTTGTTCCAGGTGGAGCTGCTAAATAAATAAATATAAAGATGGATGAAAGAAGGAAGAAAGAAAAGAAGGATCTCTCCAAGAGAATGCCACCTAACCACATAACCATGAATATTTCCCACACAGATTTGGAGCTGGAATTCATGGTAATTGCATGATCCAAAAAATCCAAGGTAAATATTAATTTTAAGTGATCTCAAATTACCTACAAGAATGACAATTAAATTGACATCACAACAATAATTATAGAAACCAGAAATATACGGAAAAAATTTTCAAAGTCCTTTGAGAAAATAATTGTCATCCTAGAATTGCACACCCAGAAAAATGATTGTTTTTATTTAGAATGAGGACAAAATAAAAATGTTTTCAAACATTAGCAACAACAACAAAAACTGAGTTTGTCAATTACAAACTTTCACTTGAAAAACTTCTAAAATTACACTTCAGGAAGAAGGAAAATTGTCTCTGAAGCAAAGTTTGAAACTCAAGAAAAAAAATGGTGGCAAAAAAACTGGTAAAACTAAACAACGTTGACTGTTTAAAATAATCATGATATCTAAATGTGTAGCTAAAAAATATGGGAGTAGAAAATTGCCTCTCAAGAAGGTTGGGATTTATACTACGAGGCCGTAGTATTTATAAAGACCTAATAAACTAAAAAGTACCATCTTGAAATATAGATAAATGGATAGATAAATGAAACAATGTAACAGCAAAGAGGTCCTGAAATCAGACCTACATGTGTGTAGAAATTAGATATTTGACAGAACCACCATGGCAGATCAGTAGGGTAAGTTAGACTGTTTAGGAAATGGGTTTTACAGATGAGAAAAAATATGAAATAGGACCATGATTCAGACAATACAGTGTGGTAAGCAAAACTCCAAACCTTTCTGTAACAATATAGAAGAATTTTTATGAACTTTATTTGCAAAAAAGATTTCATTAAGACCTACAGAAAAACCCCACAAAACATCAAAGATTGAAAATGTATTAGAATTTATTTTTATCAAAGACACCATAAGGAGGACAAAAACTCAAGCCTCCAACTGGGAGAAGTTACTTGCAAAATGCACAACTGTCAAAGACTAGAATCCAGAACATAGCAAGGACTCCCGTATGTCAACAAAGAGAAGTCAAACCGAGAGAAAAGATAAAAAGCAATTCATTGAAGAGGAAACAGGAATAGTTCATAGCAAATTAAAAGATGTTTAACTTTATTGGTCATCAAGGAAAAGCAAAATAAAATCACAGTGAAATACCATTTCACTTCCAACAAATGAGGGAATCGAAAAATGTCTGATAATAGCTAGTGCTGGAGAATGTGAAGCAAGGAGAAATCCCATTAGTACTGGTGAGAGTCCAAATCAGCACAAGCTCTTTGAAAGCAATTTTCCATTACTGAACTTAGATTTAATAACCCTTTAATGCAGCAATAACTCTCTTAATAGTACTGTATGAGAGACTTCCGTGTGTTTACATAAAATTAAAATTTTGTATCAGCATTGTTCACATTAGTGGCAAACAGGAAACAACCAAAGTTGTTGTAACAGTACACAAACTGTGGCATATTTATACTGTGGAATTTCACACAGCACAAAATGACCTATAGCTAAATGCATCAGTTTGAATGACACTCAAAAACTACATGTTGAGCAAGAACAGCAAGTGAAAGGACACATCGAGATTAATGTCATTTATATAAGATTAAAAACATGCAAAACAAAGCCATGTGCTGTTCAGGGATACATATTTGTACTATAAAATAAATACAAGTAAGGCAAGAAAACACTATATTCTATTTCTTTAGTAAGCTAGGTGGTGGTTACGTGGGGTGCTTTATTATTTTCTTGCAAACTGTACTTACATGTTACATGTCATATTTGGGGGAAAATGAGGTAAATATTAGAAGTTATGAGTTATTCTATATTAACATGCATAAATTAACATTTGATAAGCTGTAATCCTCATTTCATAGTATCTTCATAGCATGCATATGATGATTCTAAATCTGCTATCTTCATAAGCCTAAGGCTACTTGCTTCCTTGTAGTTAGAGATGGATAATAGAATTGGAAAGACATCTCCTCCCATTCCACTCCTGCTCAGCACCATTGTAGATTGGTATTCCTGTGCTCAGCATAATCTCAGTATGTGCGCAGGGCTCCTAGGCATTAAGACCCCTGGTTGAGTGGTTAAATCTTGGTGATTTCACATATACTCAGCTTCTACTCCAGAGCCTGAGTGTGACCTATTGAATGCAGTAACCCCACAGAACTTGTAACAACACTCACCTGAGAACCTCAGATACTGCTTCTGGGTCTGGCTTCCTAAATTGGGCTTTTTCTTCCCTTGGGGTAGATTCTTCTACAGACAGCATCTCCCCTCTCTACTTCTATCACCACCATCCCTTTCCTCCACCAGAAGATTCCCCAGCTTCCAGGCATTTCAATTAAAGTAATTAGCTACCACACACGGAGGCCTGATGGTTTCACACACCCAGTCTTTACTTGGATCCTGCAGTAATAACCTCTCACGACAAGGACATCACCTTTCTTGGTATAGAGAACTGAGTGAAAGTATAGATCTTATTTTTTATATCAGATTAGAAGATTTTCAACATCTTTATTTCAGTCCTGACATTGGATTGCTTATTAACAATCTTATTATATTTCTTATCTTTTTACTCTGATATGTATCATTTTATTATTCTGATAGGGTTATGGTGGCAATGTCAAATACAGTTAACCACCACTTCACGGCAGATGGTTGCAGAGAGCATAGAAAAGCCAGAAGGTACAAAAAAATCCCCAAACCTCTTTCCACCTCCTCAAAAAGTATTAGTTATGCACAAGTTAGAAGCTTTCATTTGAATATGGATAATTCCCCCCATCTGTGCTTCTATAATCCCCTTCACCCCTACTCCGTGGTCTGAAACCAATACCACTTTGGCCTGCAACAATGAGTGAATCTTGTTGCTCTTCCAATTTATAAAATGACATTTATCTTCCGAATGGCTCCCCTTAGACAGTGGCTTCCAAAATTTTTAGCTTAAAACCCTGTTTTCGGTTTGATGTAGAGACCGATAGTTTTCCAAAAAGTGTTAAATGCCACGTGAATATTTGAGGAAAATAAAAAGGGGTTTTGAGCATTTGAGGTTCAGTTGTTATTGTGCAGCCAAAAAAGAAAACATGGCTGAAGATCACTGAAAGTGTATGGAAAACCACAAAAGTGAAATGCAGACATGTATGTCCCAGTTAGGATATTACTGTCGGGATGTAGACTCTCTCAAAATAAATATTGTTATTCCTCTTCAGTTAGGAAATATAAGGCCTGCAGCCCTACACTGATATATTCTGTTAAATGAGGACTAATCATTCTTTTAATCATTATGTTATCCATCAATATTATGATCCTAATCAGACTCACATTTCAATAATGAAAGAAAAACTAAGCTGTAGTTTTCAAAAAAAAATGGCTCTGCCTTCTGCTATATTTTCTGCATCTTCAGAATATTTGGGATTTTTCACAGTAAAGAGGAGTATCAGTTGTAGCATCTTCATTAGGGAGATGTATCTATTTACACCAGCTTTTTTCAACAAATATAGGAAGTGTATTAAAAATGCAAAATAGGATCTTGGTATATGCCTCCCATAGAAACTGCTAAATGTTACCATCCATAATGCACAAGATTTGGTAACTTTTTTCATATTTCCATTTTCTCATTACTTCCTTTCTCAAACTCAGAAATTAATTCGGCAAACTGAAACTTATCAAAGGCTTCACAGGGTGATTTCTTGGTCTTTGAGCCAGTGGCTTAGTCAGCATCAAAGAAACTATAGAAAAAGGAAAAGAAGAGGTTGGTGAACCTTTATCAAGCCTTAGATATTTCCCATTCCACTGAGCCTTATTAATTTGTTTGAATTATTTTTGTTTTCTTTTTAATTGTAAAATAATTCTTGGGGTTTTTTTAGCATATAGAAAATACCAGAAATTTAAAAAAAATATTAACATCTTATGAATATCCCACTTCTCAGAAACAAATGGATTTTGGTTCCACTGTTTATCTCTCTCTCTTTCTCTATTGGAAATGTTTTGCTTTATGTTGTTTATAAAACAAAATTTGAGCTCTTTAATACAGTATTTACAAAAATACCTTGAAATGTAAGAGGTTTTCTTTTGTGATTTGATGCATTGTTCTTCCTTTTGAATTTTAAAATTTCACTTTGCTGAGGGGAATTTCATTTTCTCTCATCTGAAATTATAAACATCTCTTCTGTGCCTGGGTTAAGCATGAAATTAAGGTAATTAAAGATGAGTAATGCTAAAAGTTCCCTGAGCAAAATCAAAGTAAAAAAAAAAAAAGGAAAAAAAAGTTAGGTTGTCGTGACTGAAGCAGCATTACTCATAAATCCTCCAGGATTTGTTCTTTTGTTTTTGCTTTTGTTTGAAAATTATTTTTCCCTGTTTTCTTTTTCCGTGCAGGATTAGATCAGAATTTAAGACCAAGAAACAGGGCCAAAAGGATTCTGAGCTGGAATTCTTTGCTTGTTTATCTAATAAATGTTACTGTGTACCCCATGTGTGCCATTTTATAGTGCTAACATGCCAGTGCATCATGCATAAGCAGGCAGTTGCTAATTTATAAATTCCTAACTTAAAGTTTCTGCCCTCAGCCAAAACCACTAGGAACATATATGTAGTTGAACGAGTTGGGTTTATTATTCTGTGCCGTGAGGGAGAACACACAACCTGGGAAACTGTGGGATGTCTCAGTAAAAGGGTGTTAGGCAATTGCATAGGATTTGAGTTGGGTCATTTGAGAGAGGACCTAAGGAAACAGAGTTTGATCTAGATTGGCTGCTCTTAGAAAAGGAGGGCAATTCTATGTTTGGGTGTTTTCTGGGTGGCACGATAACCACGTTTTTGTCTGTGATTAGGCAAAAGCATAAAATGGTCTTGCTGTTCCATTTTATCATTATCTCAGTGCCAACTTGTCTGAGGTTAGAAATTATGTCCAAGAGGAGAATAAGATGGCCTGGCTCTGAATGTCAGACTGGCTTGTGATAATATTGAGGTTAATCCATATGAGATCAGTTGCAGATGTCAAGCTTGTGTGTGTGTGTGTGTGTGTGTGTGTGTGTGTGTGTGTGTGCTTGCATGCATGCACGCATGCGCTGCCCTGGCCAGGGCCTCTCCTCCCTGCTGGGCATGAACACTCAGAGTCATTCTCTTCCTTCACCCTGCTTTGCTCTGCTGGGCCTGCTTGGCCAGGGGCTCTGTTCCTGCACTGTGGCCTGTGCCTGAGAGGGAGCAAAACGAAGCCCCTTTCACACTGCCTGAGTCAGCTGGGAGAGAGATACACTGCAGGCATTTGTTATTAGAACCTGGAAGTCTTCTGCGGCTCCTCCCTCACCTCCCATAGCTTATCAATCTCCAGTCATCATTCATTCTGCCAGCTTGCTTCCATCCACTCTCTCCATCTTCATTGCCAATGCCTTAAGCCAGCCTACTGTCTACTTTCTCTGGTAGTATTAGCCAGCTGGTCTCCCTGCTCTCACTTCTGACCCTTGCAACTCCTCCTTCACCTGCTTCCAGAGGGATCTTCCACAAATATAAATCTGAGAGTATCACTGCCTACTATGGCATTTAAGATAAGGACCAACTTCATTATAAAGCTTGCCATGATCTGCCTTTTACTTATTTCCCCATCCTATAGCTTTCTTTCACTCTATTCTCAACTCCAGCCACAGAACAAATGGGCTATATATGCACATTTCCTTCCATGTCTTCCCTCTTCTTGGAATCTATCCTTCTGCCTTCTGTCCAAGATCCAGTCTACATCCACTCTCCCTTAAAACCTCAACCTGACCCTGCTGTATGTAAGAAGACTCAGCTCAACAAAGCTCCAGCTGTGTCCCCAAAACACGCTATAATCCCCCCTTCATAACACTTATCTCCCTTTATTATGATCAATCAATGACTGCTGTTCCCAAAAGACTATGTGTTCCATGAGGAGACAGAGCTTATCTGTGCTGTTCACAGCTATACCCTAGTGCCTGGCATGTAATGGATGCTCAACAAAATATTTGTTGAGTATATGAGCATAGTAATTAATTGATTAAATTTGGCATACAAATAAAGTGTCACAATAAATGCTATTAGATTATATATCACTGTTAGTACTAAAGCTTATTTTAAATTTCATAAATAGGATTATATAGACTATTCAGGAAAATTGATTAGTATGTTAAATAGTGTTCTGTGGGAAAATGGAATCTGAATTCTGAACAAAAAACTCATAAACACTTTTTTATAACAGACTCAAGTCATAACAAGTGGGCTGCCTGTGACTTCTCATGTACTCTTGTACTAAATACTATTTTATATTATATCATCTTATTTTTATATTTTTTATTGTATTTCTCTTCAAATAGATTATAGGGGTCTTGAAGACAAGGAATCTATCTCTAATTTATTTGTATTTTCCACAAATACAAGCACTTTCTGACACACCCCAGGACTGGAATAAATTTAGTCTACTAGATTTCTGCACTTAATAAATCAGGGATATTTAAAGGATGCCCACTTTCAGCACAGTTATTCGGCATAGTACTGGAAGTTCTAGATAGGCAATAAGACAAGAGAAAGAAATAAAGGGTATCCCAAATGGAAAGTAAAATGTCAAATTATCTTTTTTTGCAGATGATATGATCTTATATCTAGAGAAACCTAAATACTCCATAAAAAAATTTAGAACTCATAAACAAATTCAGGAAAGTTGCAGACACAAAATCAACATACAAAAATCAGTAGCATTTCTATATGCCAATGGCAAACCATCTGAAAAAGAAACTAAGAAAGTGATCTAATTTACAATAGCTACAAATAAAATAAAATACCTAGGAATAAATTTAACCACAGAAATGAAAGAGCTCTATAACTATAAGACACTAATGAAAGAAATTGAAGAGGACACAAAAAAATGGAAAGATATGCCATATTCATGGATTGGAAGTATCAATATTGTTAAAAAGTCCACATACCCAAAGAAATCTATAAATTCAATGCAATCTCCATCAAAATACCAATGACATTTTTCACAGAAACAGAAAAAATAATCCCAAAATTTATACGGAATTGCAAAAGACCCAGAAAAGCCAAAGCCATCCTGAGCAAAAAGAACATAATTGAAGGAATCACATCACCTGACTTCAAATTATATTACAGAACTTTAAAAACCAAAACAACATGGTACAGGCATAAAAACAGACACATAGACCAATGGAACAGAATAGAGAACCCAGAAATAAATCCGTGCATCTATAGCAAACTTATCTTTAACAAAGTTTCCAAGAACATGCATTGGGGAAAGGACAGTCTCTTCAATAAATGGTACTGGGGAAACTGGATATCCACATGCAGAAGAAGGAAAATAGACCCTTATCTCTCATCATATACACAACCAAATCAAAATGGATTAAAGATTTTTAATCTAAGCCCTGAAGTACAAAACTACAAAAAGAAAACATTGAGGAAAGGCTTTAGGACATTGTTCTAGGCAAAGATTTCTTGAGAAATACCCCCTAAGCACAGACAACTAAAGCAAAATGGGACAAATAGGACCACATCAAGCTAAAAAGGAAACAGTCAACAAAGTGAAGAAACAATCCAAAGAATAGCAGGAAATATTTGCAAACTACCCATCTGACAAGAGATTAGTAACTAGAATATACAAGGTGCTACTACAACTCAGTAGGAAAAAGAATCAAATAATCTGATTAAAAACTGGATTATTCTTGGCATACAATACCCACCCTGCACAGGTAATGGTAGAAAGTCATTAAGGGGCCTTAAGCAAGAGAGTGACATTATCAAATATATATTTCTTCAACATGAGTTTCCCTGAACATATGAAAATAATTAGGCTTTGAACAAAAATGCACATCAATTAATTTATTTCATCAGGGATTATTCCTGTAGGGCAGAAAAAGCTGGTATGGCAGCTGCAAATACATGTAGTGTTTATATTTTTTGATAATGGATCATTTTTCTTCATTATTGACATCATATTCATCTTCTTTAGAATATTTTTAAAACATTAGCATTCATTAAACTTTGTCTAAGAGCCAAGGAATTACAAAGTAAAATCTTGATATTCAAAACCTAATAATCAGGAAATTATTCTGATTAAGAAGTAAATTATATTCCTAGCTTTTAGAATATCATCTACAGAAAAAATGGATAAACAAGAAATTCTCCACAAAATTTATACTACTTTTCAATATTCTTTAACTTTACTATGGCAAGATTAACGCTTAAATTCTACAGGATGGGACAGTTTTGTTCCATCATCAGATGATTGAAATGCACCTTTTTAAATCTGCCTTTCAAGTGCTCAAATCCCAGAGATAAATTAGGTAAACCAAGAAAGAACTATATCAAATGAGGGTTGCAGTTGACCTTTCATATTGCCAGTTTCTTCTTCTACCTCTTGAATATTTTTGGATTACTTTTACATCATTTATTCACCCTACAGTTATTGAGAATCTCTTATAAGGAAGGCACCAAGAGTGGTCATAAATAAAACCCACCCAAACCTGCTACTGAAAGACCCCGCCCCTGGCTTTTCCTCCTCATGCATTGTTGGGAATGTCTCGCATGAGTTCCCACAATTCCGAATGCCATGGCATCAGCTCCCATACTGGGGTTCCTGTTTCTTCCCTCTTCTGTCTGTTTCACCTGCCTAATCCTCTTTTATTCCTACTCCTATGGGATTTTTCCACACCCTGCAGGTACAACAGTCTCCTCCAGGTACCACTGCAGTTGCCTAAGGCCCTGAAGAGTCGGCAGGGAACATTCTCTCATGCTGCTCTCTACAGACTCTCCTCAGCCCCACATTGAAGTACTATAGCCCTGTAGTTGCTAAAACACTGCAATATGTAGTTCAAGAGGAGAAAAGACTCTTCCCATGTTCTGTTATGATGGGGGTTCCCATTTTTACTCCTTCAGATATTAGCCTTCATATCATCAGAGGACATGAGCCGGGGTGTGGACATCATACTGGATGCAGACTTGCTCTCCCCTTTAGTGACTAAGGCTTTGTCAGCCTTTTCATGTCTGACTCCTTCCCTTGGAATGATTTTCCTTCCTGGAGTCCTCTTGGTTCCTCCTTCACACAGGCTCACATGGGTCTATTCCATAGTTCACTCAATATTTTTGAAACCAGAAATATTGGGTTGGAGGTCACAATTTAGACTGGAGATACTACAGTGTATGAATATGCAATGTCTGTCTTATGAGATTCTAGAATTTCTATAATTGCTAACATCTCAAGATGAGCTAATGACATGAAAAATTTTCAAATGGCAAAAACAAGGGCATAAATTGCTGTTATTTCCAAATAGTTCACTATTTTTCTCTCTCCAAGGATCGATAGTTCTAATTTTTATTAATATATTTTTAGAAAGAATAACTGATTCAGTACCATTGCAAATTTTGAGAATTAACTCATTACCTCCATTACCTCACATGAACAAGACCTAAACATTTGTGAGCGGGAGGAAAGATTATTTAACAGTTTTCTGAGAAGTTATTTAGTATTTTAGAGTCCTTTTTGACAATATGTTAACATAAACATTAAAATGGCTATCCCTTTAAGAGTGGAAAGAGAATTTGTGACACTTAAAGCCAGGCAAAAACAGTTAAAAATTGTTATTGTAGGAAAAAATTTTAATTTCTTAACAGAAAAAAAATCCCTATCCATCATTCAATATATCATCATTTAACATGAAGGACAACAAAATGCACTCATTAATTGCCTGAATAAATTTGCATTTTAAAGTAATTTAATTTTCACTAACATCATTTGGATAACTCAAGTGAAACATAAAGGAGTTGACTGAACAGATTATTTCAGGTATAAATTTTACAGAAATCAAAATTTATTGCTAGGTATTACACACATTTTTATTTCCAAGATAAAGTTTGAGCACTTTAAAATGATAATCATGTTGCAAAAATCATAAAATTCAAATATATTAGAATGATTTAATTTCAATAAGACTTTTTTTCCTTTCTTTATAATCACAAGTTTAACTTGTACCTCCAGAATTTCATTGTTCATAAAATCATTCAGAATTGTTTCTTCATACACTGACAGTTTATTGCAGAGAATTATGCAAGACTTGTACAATTTGTTAGAGAGAGAGAAAAAAAAGGAAAAACCAGTCTAAATTCTGTTTGAGTAGTCAGCTATCCGGATTTCCAATTCCAGACATTAAGGACAACTCCGTCTTCAGCCACATACAAGAAAGATTACACAACCTGCCTTTATCGCCACTTCCATCAACTAACAACCCATATTGTAGGAAGTTTGATACAAATGCTTGTTGTGATGCATGACTAACACTATGTTTTACTTTCCAAAAAAAAGAGTCTGATGTTATCACCTTGTCTTTTCTTGAAGGACTGAGAGTTAAAAGATCTAGGAGAGAGAGAAGCCAAGGTCTAACAGAAGTCAAGTTTTTTACAGAAAAGTAGCAGAACACTAACAGGCATTTTATGTGGTTTGAATTTGAAGTGGTCCCAAAAAAGTTTAGAATGCCTAGGTTAGGATGATGCTTTAAAAAAAAAATGGAACTGTACAAACTATTTGGAGCAACTGAACTACTGTTACTATGAGCCAACTGTCTTTTTACAAGTGGAGTTTGCCAAGTCCATGCTACTCCTAGATTTCTACACAAGTCTATGTTACACCATACCATTTGAATATGTGGTCAGAAGACAGCTCATTCTTATTTTCAGCACACACAGAAAGAATTATAAATTCTAGACCACAGTGGCAAAAAAAATTAAATTCCATAACCAAGTATTGTATCTTCCAGAGACCACAAAGCTTAAAATGTACATGACTATCAAATATTTTTTGGAAGGGGCATGGGGAGTGTATATAAAACATATGCATATATATGCAACGTGTATGTCTTTTGTCTTCCAGATTTTGAGAATAATATTAGCAATGTGAGCTGTGTTGTGTCTGCTTTTGATCTACCCGATTTCAACATTAGGCCATATGTAAAAATTAATAGTGACATCATTTATAAGACTTCATGCTATTTAAATTTGCAACAATAGCTGAACTTAAGGATATTTAGACGTAAATGAGACTCCTTTTTTTCTCTTTAGTTTAAATATCTCAAATACTCTATAAAAACCAGCAATTTAAAATTAACTCAACATTTATTAGCATAATTAAAACATATTGTAAAAATTATTGGAAAATGCTTCTATTTTATCAGCTAAATATTCTATAAGTACTAAAACTTTAAAGTTAGCTGAACATTTACTAACTAAGTTGTAATGTATTACAAGTGTTATTGAAAGATACTTCTATTTTATCAGGTAATTTTTTAAATGTTTAAGAATCTTTCCGTGAATTGGCCAAAACTTTTCAGAATGCAATAAAACTACTAATAGTCACTGTTCTTTGATTTACAAAGTATAGAAAATATTCAAGAATTGAGTAGATGAGGTGTAACAAAGTTGACAATTATAAACTGTTTGTCTAACACGAATAATATGCCAATGTATTTCTGACTTCTGAGGCTGCTCTATGTATATACTGCAATGATGCCATTTGACACAATAACTGTTTTCTTCATAACAAGTTCTTTATATTTTTCAAATATAGCACATACACCATCTTTCTTATTCTAGCCTTGTTGAATGTGTAGCATTATTATGAGAAATTAAAAGTTACATTTTAAAATATAGCAACAGTATTAGCTGACAAATACAGAGATAAAAAGTTTTTTCAAAGTTTGTTCATGTTTCCATCAATAAAATATAAACAACATTATTTGACATGCCTGCACTTTTTTAATTGAAAAATATTTTTGTAAGAAAAAAGTTCTTCCTTCATATTTTCAGGAATTTAATTTATTAATGATTTTATGAATTGATGCTATTTATTATTCATTTAATAGTATTAATATTTATAACATTTTATGTTTAATATTATTCATATTAATTTATTATTAAATTCATTTAATTTACTTTTTTGCAGCATTTTAATGACCATGATTTCTGTGGTCTCCAATGCTGCATAGTTTAGACAGTTTTGAATTTTGTAAGGATAGTTTGTAAGAAGCATGTATTGAGTTGTGTTCATTGTGACCAGATCTATTTTTGTGGTGATCATACGTATACGTAATTCACAGAAGTTATTCTTTAAAGTACAGAGACAATTTTCATATATTTTATGTTGATTTCCAGAAATTCAGGAAGTTCAACCAGATTTAAACACTTCATAACAATTCATACTGAACCCCATGCTGTGATCAACTACATGTAGATCTTATAATAGTTCTTATGGCAAAAATTTGTTGTGTTATTTGAATGTTTTATATTTTCTGTATCAATTTTGTGTTTTGTTTTGAACATGATAAATCATTATTTCAATCATTATCTCAGTTATTATTCAATCAGTTATTGTGCTTTCAATTCAGTAAGAAACTCTCATTTTTTAGTCATTAATTTATTAGTTTGATAGGACAAACTATTTAATTGTGCATCTCTAAAATATGGTAAAAGTTGAAAATATTGTTTGAAAATAATTTATTAATATTTGTTAGTAAATTTATTTATAATTACTGGTACGTTACTGTTAATGAACTGTTACAGATCATATGCAAAAGATCCAATACACACATTACATCTTCTTTCAATAAAAATATATTTCTGACTGCTATGAAGTATACTTGGGGGGGAGGTATGACATACCCTTAATACACTCTGCCATACGATGGCTCATTTCTCCCAGCACAATCCCAGCTGTGCCACTGGGTGGTTTGGGACATGTTATTTACTTCTCTGTGCCTCGGTTCCCTTATCTGTACAACAGGGATAATAATGGTACCAATTCACAAGCTGCCATAAAAATTTGTATTCGTTTTCTATCACTGCGGTAACAAATTACTAGAAATTTAGTTTCTTGAAACATCCATTTATTGTATCTCAGAGTTTTCTAGGTCAAAATTCCAGACAGAGCAAGGATCAGCTGGATCATCTCCTTAGGGTCTCCCAAGGCCAAAATCAAGGTGTCAGCAAGACTGTGTTCCTTTCTGCAGGTTCTGGGGATGGATCTGCTTCTGAGTTCATTTAGGTTGTAGGCCAAGTTCACTTCTTTGCAGTTGCAGGACTTCCTTGTTGACTGTAAGCCGGGGTTCAATTTTTCATCCTACAGGATCAAATTTCTTCTTAAGTCTTTCCTGTGTTCCTCTCCAGCAGTGGCAGTCTGAGTTCCTCTTACATTCTGAATTTCTCTCACTTCTGCTACTGTGCCTCTCTGATCTCAGCTAGAAAAAGTTCTTTGCTTTTAAGGGCTCATGTAACAAGGTTGGACCCATCCAGATAATCCAAAATAATCTCTCTGTTTAAGGTCCATAAACTTAATTACATCTGCAAAGTCCCTTTTGCCATGTACATAACATGTTTGCACATTCTGGAATTAGGATGTGGTTATCTTTGAGAGGGCTATGATTCTGCTGATCATAAGATTAAATAGCTTAATTCATGTAAACTGCTTAAAAAATAGTTGGTGAAAATTGGTTCATTTTTTATTGTAATAACTGTGAAATTTCATCTATATAGTGCCTCACAATATCATCTGTGTTCAACATTTTACACAAATCATCATTAGCCTTTGCTGTATGATTGAATGTTGAGCCCACAACATTTACAAAGCACACTGCTTTGCCACGCTGTCATTTTTGTGGTGTCCAATTAAAGTGATTTTTAAAACATAGTTAAAAGCTAAAGTCAAATTAAGATATATCTTTCTATTGTGAACTATCACTTTAGAAGAGTTTTGTATTTATAACTAGGAAAATAATTCAATCTGAGTAATTCAACAGACTTTGGGATATTGCTATCACTTTGACATTAGGAAATTAATAGCAACTAGGCAAGCTACAGTCAAAGAAAAACTGTCACTTTAGGTACGAGCTTGATCAAAAACTCAAATAAGAGTATGTTTGTAAGTTTGCAGTAGTTCTTAGTTATAGGAGAGTCAGCCCAATGTTCTTACATAAGACTCTACTAATATTTCCAAATGATTTTTAAATTACAACATAAAATATCTTAAAGGGAATTAGCAGATCCCTGACGATACATGGAACCCAATTTGAGAAATATTTAAGCTTAAGCAAAGATTTTTATAAAAATATGATATATACAGTTGCTTTTGTGAATCCTTTACTCTGGCTTAAGACCTTCGAAGAAAACAAACTTTCCTACATTTTGGAATCTCTTCACTCTACAGGATATTTGCTATATCTTGTAGATACGTTGCTTAAAAAACAAAGTAAAAAAAAATTAGCTAGGCTTCAGTAGCGATAAATATGTTAGGATTTTCATTTTGGCCTACATATGAAGTATCATTACTTCTTCAATTCCACAGAGTAAAAATCAAAATGAAATAAACAAAGAAAATTTATAAGGTGTTATTTCCCTTTCTGTCTCATCAGAAGATTAAAATCTGTCTATCTAGACTGTTATATGTTTTCCAATGCTTTTCAAGCATTTAATTTTCTGTTTATTGCTCTATAAAAGAGTCTGTCATTACTTTGATGTGGCAGATGAAGAGACCAAAAAGCTATTTAGAAAGCTAAAAGCTAGTGGCAGAACAAGCAGACAAAACAGAACAAAAAATATGTACACAAAAAAGCCCCTGTGATCAATATGGTCTTCACGAACTTTTAGATTGGCAGCTCTCAAATCCTTTAAGTAACAAGGTGGTTGATAAATAAATACGTACCTTGTTAAATACAATGGCAAATTGATTGTTTTGAGAATAACCTCTAGGGCCAAGAAGATCTAAGACTCCCCTGGTTCTGAGTCTGAAATCTATACTAAATTGAAAAGCGCAAACAGAAAAACAAAACTTCAATAAAGGCCAGGGCGGAGGTGAGAGAGAACAAAAAGGAAACATTAAAAGAGAGAAACAAACAAAAAACCAAACTATTCAGAATATTCCCCTGGAGCCATTTATAATTCCTGGATATATCTCAGTATTTAAATTACTTGTCTCTTAATTATCTGGCCTGCAACTTATCACCTGGTCACATATTTTAAGCAGAACACAGAGCTAGATGAGAACAAAATCGTGATCGATGGGAATTAGTTCCATGATGTACTATCGATTGTATATAAAAAAGGAGGATTTAAGATTTATCGCATTGCTGAAAAGTGTTTGTTTTCTCCCACAGATGTAGCTATTAGTTAGGAGCATAGCATATGGCTGGAGGGTAATTAAGAAGCTGGTGCCTGGTAGAATAAGGATAAATAAACTAGAGGCTGTAACCACCTTACATTCCTCTGCTTCTGCTCGTCTTTATAACAGAACTTTGGCCCATGTCTATTTAATGACATGGGAAACCCTGAGAAAAAGCAAGTTTAGGGGAGAGAGGACAGGCAATCCAGAGTACACATTGCACATGCTAAGCTTAAGGTGTCCATTTGAAATCCATGTATAGGCATCGAATAAACAGATATTCAAAGATACTGCACTCAAGAAAAAGGTTAGGACTGGAGATATAAATTTGGAGTTTCAGCATATAACTGATACCTAAAACTTTTGGCAAGAATGAGATCACCTTGGAAGTACAGAAAATGAAAGACAATTGAGGACTGAGCCCTGTGGTTCTCCGGCATTAGAGGTCAGGAAAAGGAGAAAAATCAAAATGGGGGAATGATAAGACGCAGCAATTAAAGTAAGAAGAAAAAAGATAGAGTGATGTCCAGCAGGATCAGTGCAAAGGTGTTTCGAAAAGGAGGAAAGGATCAATAGTGCCAAATGTTGAGGACCGAGTTAAATAGGACTGAACATTGACCACAATGTTTGGTAATTTGGAGGTCATTGGCGACTTGACCAAGGGAGGGGGGAGTGAGTGGGGACTGGAGTGGAATAGGGAGAGAATTCTAGATAAGAAAGTGGGTCTAGACAGGGGACATTGCTCTTTGAAGGTTTTTTATCACTAAGGGGAGCAGAGAAATATAGTGGCAGCTGAAGGCGAATCTACAGTCAAAGGACAGAAGTGTTTTTTTGTTTTTGTCTTCTGTATTTTGAGGGTTTTTTTGGATTAGAGATTTTATAGCATTTGTGTGTGATGTATGGGGAGAGAAAAGTTGATTGTGCAAGAGAGAGAGAGACAGGCATTATAAGGACAGAGTTCTAGACCTGGTACCTGTAGTAGCCCTAAATAAAAGCCAGAATTCATCATCCATTACCGGAGTGCAGTTAATGACAAGGACAAGGTCTTGATCGTTAGGGCAGTGGCTGAGGCTGGGTGGCAATTCTAGAGCACTTCAAGAGGGACCGGGAAAAGTTCACCCCCAGCTGTGTTTAAGTGTTGGCCATAAAGATGCAGCTCACACTTTAAAATCACAGCACAGCATGGGTTTTTCTCTCTGGGTTTATTATACCGTGGAAGGGGCTTGGTCCAGGTACTTTGATTACTTTCCCCCTCCAGCTTTCAGACTCTGTCACAGAATCCAGCTATTATTCAGACTCTTTTTTTCCTTGTTATAAATTTTTTCTGTGGCCCCCAGTTACTGAAATTATTCATGTTTTTCTTACCAAGTATCTGGCTTATTTAAATTGGTCTTTGCAAATACATAAGGGAAGATTCCTATCAGCTATCTCTAAGTATCAATTACAGCCCTGCTTGGAAAACCAAGGTGCCCATCCCCTTATATGAGGCAATACGAACAGTAGAGAACAGGGAAGTCTTACAGTGCAATAGTAGAGCCTACTGGTCAGCTTTGGAACGTCCTCCTTACGCAATCTCACAGAGCACTGACTGATAGGGAGATTGCAGCTTACGTACTCTTGATTTTAAAAGTATCTGCCTGCATATAGAAATATTCTCCTGTTTTACCAAAACCCTAATTTTGATGGGAAGTATATGGAATGGTAAGAAAAATGGGAACACCTCAACCAGATAGACAACCTTCTGAATAATGAGTGGCAGATGCTACAATTCAATCACTCGCACAGCAGGAGTCTAAATTGATGGATAACAAACACGGGAAGGAAAGCAGGAATTATAGAAAGTAAGGGAGTTAGTTCAGGTCTCATAAGGATTTCTGGTCTCAGTCAGGACTGTATTAAAGGGACAAAGGTTGATAATACGTGACCTTGACTCATTGTTAGTATTGCTGGTAAAATTCTATAAAGCAACAGCTTAGAGATGTCAAGAAGAACATAAACAAATTAGCAACTAATCCAAAGTTAGAAATAATTTATGAATATTGAAATGTGTAATTGATATGGAGATGACTTTCGATATAATCCTCCATAATGAAATTAGTAATCAAATAAAATTGAAGTCCTGCTAAAAAGGTCAGAAATTAACTAATTTTTTCCTTTTTAAGGCAATAATCTTAGACCTTTATAGTTCATAGAACCACCAGAATCTAGGTATACATTTCAATGAATATCAATTTATGAGACATTTTACCTAAAAGGGGGGAAAATGTCTCTGCTGGAAGTGTATCTTTTTTTTTTTTTTTCCTTTTACTGGGAAAGGGTCAGCTAGCTTGAGAAAGAAAAGATTCAGAAATCCAAGCTGCTTCTATAATTCACATTATGACATTTAACTGTCAGCTATTATTTCTAAACTATTAACTTTTATGAAAGCTATTTAGACGATGATGTCCATGGTTAATAATATTGGCTGCAAAAATATCATTGGATAAAGGACACAATTCTCATGGCAGTTTCTGGAGTCTTTCCAAATTTTTTTTTTTTTTTTGAGGAGAAGTGGCAATAGTTTGGTATAGTTCCATTTTCTTTCATTTAGTAGTATTCTCTCTCTTTTTTTTTTTTTTTTTTTTGACATTAAATCTCTTCCAGGATTATCCCCTGAGGGCTTTGTAAGAAGATTTTAAAACTTCAGGTTAGACTGGTCCCTGCAGGTGGCATCAGTACCATGTACTTTGTGGCTTACACAGTGCCCAGCACATAGTAGATACTCAAGAACCAACTGCTGAATGAGTTATAGTTGCTGGACCAGGTGTTTTATCTCAATTGAGAGTTGATTGTTAGCAATGCAGGAATTAGGAAGGAAAAGCCAAAAGCAAAATCAGAACAAAATATGCCTCTTAACTGCATTAATTTTTGGGGCTCTACAGTTTCTTTCACAGTTTCTGCTTATAATGCTATTGTGAACAGGATCCAAAATTCCTAAGCCAAGCTAGTTATTAATTCCTTGAGAAAATTCAATTTTATTTTTTTAAATGGAAACATTTCTCTAAATCTTATTAGTAAAGTTATTTTTCACCTAGTTAATCTAACAATATAAACTTGGGAAGTTTTTAAAGGTATTAACTAGAGATACTTTTAAGGATACTTAAGGATTTTATAAACTATAAAAAGGAGTTGTCGCACTCTAACAGTTTTCATTCATTTTTCAAATATCAGTCCATTAAGACATTTCATTTCTCTTACCAGATTTTCCCTGAGGCAAAAAATACACACACACACACATACACATATACATACATGTAAAGGAGCTATAGAAAAGTGATTCTCAGAAGAAAAACCATTAAATTCTCTTCCCCAGAGGTAGATAGAACTCTGCTCAACAAGCATGATATAGTTTTTATTTCTTATTAATAACTCCAGAGAAATGATTTTCATTTTTGCATGTACCTGTATCTCCAGGTGTAAGTTAAAATGCTCACTTTCCTGTTGGCTACTGTCTGTCTCTCAAAGCACAAAGGGGAGCCTGGGTTTCTATGCACCTTCACAAAGAAGCCCTAAGATAATCACTCTGGAGAGCAAATTCTTCTGTCCATGGTAGTAAAAACAAATCTGGACTTCGGGAGGGGTCAAGTCCAGGGGGCAGTGCAAAGACTATAAACCTATCCCTACTACTTTCTGTGTAGTACAGAGGCAATTGCAAGGCATCGACAATTAGTATTCGAAAGACAGCCAGAAATAACCAACACCTACCATAAAAATAAGGTCTGCCTGAGGCTGAGTGAATAGTCTCTGTTAACCAGGGCATCATTTTTGTTCCTTTTATTGATCTTTAATAGTAATTCAAAATTGAAGAAATACCACCTCACACTCTTACAACAACTTTAAATTTTTTAAAATATTTTTATGCTTATTATCTCAATGTTATCTTCAGAAGATACCTGTAAGAGATATTTTGTATAGGAGAATACTGGTACACAGAATAGTAAGTGATGGTTCTAAAATCACTTGAAAATTGAATGTCAGGGTCACATTCAGATTTCACGATTATCTGTGTATAGTTTAGCGCTGCCCTTTAGCAAGGAAAGAATTCAGAATTCCTGTCTCTGCACTCATGACAGAGACATTTGGAAAACACAGACTCACTAATTATCTACATCCTAAAGTAAAATTTTAGTTAATCTTCACCATTTATTTTCATGAAGAAATTTAGTCAAGTTATTATGAAGAACAAAATCTGTTGGCAATGACGGACTCTAATGAGCAAATACAAAGCTGCTACATTAGTTCTCTGAAATTAGTGCCCTTTATGTTGCTTCCTTACATGTAACAATTTCTGCCAGAAGAATTAGGTATTATTAGTCTTTGACATCAAAAGCCATGGGGAACTAATTACATAAAATTGAATGAGTATTTTAACTTTGTTATGTGGCAGACCATGGCCAGCCTTGTTCATGAAAAGCCCTAAGTAGACATTAAGTGTAAAATACCTGGACCCTAGAGACACAAAAAAGGAAGTGTGGCCAGCCATTCACAGAACCCATTTCCTCTTCCTTCTGTGCTACTTGCTAATGCTGCAGGTGGCCATGTGACTTCATTCTAGCCAATAGTATCTGGAAACCAAAGCGATAGGCTCCAATTTCAGACCTGGTCCATAAAAACTCCTCCAAGTCCTTTCCCGTTTGGCCAACTTGATGCAACAAGCACAGTGGTCTTGGAAGCCATGTGCTGAAGACAACAGAGCCACAAAATGGAACAAGCCCAGAGCCCCGAATCATCATGCAGACAAGAGTCATCTTCCAATTAGGAGCACCAATTTTGGAAGTTTTGTAAGAACTGAACATCTATCATGCTGGACTTTGTGACAGCAGATGGCATTAATTTAACTAATGTTTGTAAGCCCAGCTTATGCATAGGAAAGAGGACTTTGTATGAGAATGGTTCAGCGTGATTTCAGGACTTGGAGGAATATGGACAGCTTGAGTCATGCTTTTGCTGAGTGACAGAATTATTGTCTTACATGAAATCATAATCAAGTGAGTGTTAGTATGGCCTTTTCAGGAGGTGTGAAGCCTAAAGTCTGGTGTAGCTCTCTGTTCTAGTCCCCTTAGAAGAAGAACGTTCCTCTCCCTGAGCAGAGTGTGCACCATCTCCACCACCCTGCTTGCATCCTCATGAAGAATGAAAGGAGAGTGCAGGGAGACCATGATCACTCAGATGTATCCATTATCAACGCTCTTCTCATATCCCTTGGATAGCTGATAAAGCACATGAGTAGAACTACTTGGTATAAGTGATTTCTGCCATCAGTAAACTGAGCCCCAGTCTTTTCTGATCATTTATGTGTGCATCCACTATGAACTTATTGGATTTAATGCAAAAAGAGAAAGCAAAACTTATTGGATGATATGCAAAAAGCAACTTTATTTTTATTTTTACTGCTCCTTTAAAAGTGTTTTGTGAGGCTCCTTTTTCCTCTGCCCCTGGATAAAATCTAGGAAATGTCCCATCATTTTTCTGAGTACCTTCATGTAAAATATAGGCTCAATTCAGTAATTACTGTGGCTAATCCACTGTTATAATTAAAACTTTGAAATTCTTTCAAATTCAATTCTTTTTCAGTTCTTTGGCCCCCCTAGTTTGCAGGTTAGGCATCTGCATTGAGAGAGTTGAACATGTCTCTTTCCTTTTTTTCTACTTAAAACAAGTTATAAGTATTTAGATTTAGAGGGCTAACAATATTAGTATGTGGAAATATAATCCAATATCTAATAATCTAAAGGTATCAATCAGAGCCTGCCAATATTAGTATGTGGAAATATAATCTGATAATTAATAATCTAAAGGTATCAAGTTAATATAACTGAAAGGTAAAAATGTCTACACTTAGAGAAAAATTCAGTCTAAAATTTTTCTCTGTTAATGGTTATGATCATACTTACTGCCCATTAGAAAATATTGAATATCAGCCAAATAATAATTTTAAATTTGGGGATCTTTAATCCTAATTCATCAATGACACTCATATTTGATTTAAGAAAAATAATGCATTTTTCTTACTGAATTATAATTCAGTGTGAGAATGTGTTACCTCAGGCAACCATATGAGATACTATTAAAAATGCAATTTATTCTTCTACATAAAATAGTAACTAAAAATGCTCCAAATCACAGAAGTGGTATAAGCAATGAACCAAAACATATTTCAAATTCATTAAATTTCAAAATATGTTCATTCTACTTCTATACACAAACCAGAACTTAAAAAGCCAATGCCATTTTTTAAAATCTAAATCTTGTTATAAGAAAAAAACATTTTGAAAAACATTGATAACTGTTGAAGCTAAGTGAAGAGTGAATGGAAATTCATTACATGTTTGCTCAATTTTTATGCATGCTTTAAAATTTACATAATAAAAATTTTTGTTGTAATTGTGATAACTATTATTTGCATAAAAAGAAATTTATACTTGAGCCAATTTATTTAACTACTATTAATAGTAGGAAATCAGAGTGGTTCTTTCTCTGGAAGTCAATTTCTAAAAGGAAATAAGATAAGTAAAGAATGCAAAAAACATGGGACAGAAATATAATTGTCAATCAAAGGGGCATCGAGTATTATTCCACTGCCAGGTTCAGGTGTGGCACAAGAACCAGAAACATTTGAAGACAATGCATCAGACAGCCTTCATGAAGACAATCTTCATCAAGGTAGGATAACTTAAAGGTGTACATTGATCTACTGTGCCAATCTGAATTTAAATGGATATTTGTATTTCAACCACTTCCCCATGTGTAACCACATATACATTGTACAACCAGGTATCATTGTATATATGTATAACCAATCACCTGTATAACCATGTAGAACCACAATCCTGACTTGTAATAATAGGTGCCTTGTTTCTTGGTAGTGTTACCATATGTAGATGCACCCCTAAATGACATAGTGCTTGCTTAGTTTTATTTCTGAACTTTATATAAATTAAATAATATATGTATGCTTTGTTGAGTTGTTTATTTAATTCAAAAAAATGTTTGAGAGATTCCTCCATGTTGATATGCTTAACTGCAGTCTATTTTTGTTGGTATCCTTTGGTATAAATATGTCAACAACATATTGTTGTTGATTATTCATCAACAATTTACTCTTGATGAATTTTTGCATTGTGTTCATTTTCTAGTTATTAAAAACAAAGCCACCTTATTTTATGAGTAGGAGTTAATCTAGAATAAATCCGGGTTTGAATTGCTGTGTCATAGGGATACATGTTCAACTTTTTTAGGTAATGTCAAACTGGTTTCCAAAGTTTTTCTACCAAGCAATCAGCAATGCACAGACTTCCCATGGCTGTATATACTAATACTTTCATTTTTTTGGCCAGTCATGCAGGCATATTTTCAGTTTTCAGTGAAGCAATGCTTATGATGATAAGGATTAGAAAAAGAGAAAGCTGATATAACCATCAGAACTCAACTTTGTTTCTAGCATTAAGATCTCGTTTCATGTATTTTTCAGACTCTTGCCAATAATAACCTTAAAAAAAGAGGGGGAGAGGGAAATGCTTGAAATGTAGTTGGGGAAGGGAATTAGGGGTCTCAAAAAGGGGAAGGAAATCCCCTAAAATTGTGGTATGTGAATAGCTATACAACTTGGTCAATTTACTAATAATCATTGAATTGTACACTTAAAAAAAAAAGTGAGCAGTTTACTTGAAATAAAAAAAAAAAAGAAACAAGGGATATACCTTGGGAGTTGCGAGGCAATCACTTCTAAAGTAAATCAAAAATAAGTAGCTGCTGGAGGAGGCTATAAAATTAAGGAAGATGGACTTTTTAAACGAATGAAATTATCATTGACATTTAGGTTTTACTATTTATTCCGAGTATCTTCCATTTGTCCATCGACACCCGCTCCATCCTTCCCCATCCTGTATGAGCAAGATATCAACAGGACCCGTTGCCTCTGTCTTCCCGTTGGATTCAGCCACCAGAGAGCTCCAACAGAAAACGGGAAAGATGCTCATTCTTGTGGGATACAAGACCTGGCCTTTGTCCCAGAGGTTTCAGCTCCTCTCAAGGCATCCCCCTCCATAGGACCCTCTTATTTTGGGTTCCAGAAACCTCTTACTCCCCTCATCCCTTCAGGCTTAGGGACGGTAATGATTTTGCCATTACAAGCTCCAGGGTACTCCACTATCCTTTGTACTTCCCTTATGCCCTAGCCAATTATAAGTACTTTCTTTATTACCTTTCTTTGGTTATCCTAATTTGCATATGACATCTTTTTCCTGTTGAGACACTGATATGCTGCTCTAGTGATTCTCAAACTTTAGTATGTATTAAAGTCAGCTGGCAAACTAGTTAAAGCAGGATTGCTGTATACCACCTCTGTGGTTTCTGATTAGATAGGTCTGGGTTGGGACCTGAGAATTTACACCTCCAACAATTTCCCAGGTGATGCTCAACACCACACTTTAAGAACCACTTTCTACTCTTGTCTTCTTTCAAGCTCAATAGGACTTAGCCACCATTGGTCTAGGAGAAGTACCGGGTAGCTATTACAGTCCCAAGATCCTTTGAGGAAAAATTGTTGCTTGAGTAGGGGAATATGCCAGAAGGCCTAGAACCTTAAGATCAGGGAAGAAGATTATAAAACATTCTAGATTTTAAAAGGAACACTCTATCTCTAGTTTCAGTGAGAAGAAAATACAAAGGCTGTTTCTTTGATTTAGATTTTTTCTTCCTTAAAATAAATACAATCTATTTTGGCTGGAAAATTTTCATATAAAAATTTTATATAAACAGTATAAGCATAAACAGTAATATGTTAAATTACATAGCTTGGAAAATATTCTTAATTTTCTTCTCCAAATAGCAAGTAAGATAAGGGGAATGTAAAAAGAAAAATACCCATGTGAAAAATATAGATCCCTTTAAATCTATTGTAAAATGGTGGGAGGGAGCTCACATTAATTGAGCAACTACTATCTGCCAGTCTTTTATAAACATTAACTCCTTTTATCCTCCCCCCAAATTGGAGTAGTAAGTAAATGAGGAAACAGATCATGAGAAGTTAAGTGGCTTGTCCAATATTACACAGCTCATAACAAAGTTAGTACTAGAACACAGTGCTATATATGTACATTGTCTACAATTTCCCCACTAAGCCACACTGATCCCAAAATAGAACATAAAGATTGTCACGAATTCTACACTGTCCCCAAGACTGAAGATCCTCACCTGCAGAAATGTTGTCAGCTGACAGCTCTCAGCCCTCAGTTACTGCCCTCAGCAGGAGAGCCCTGCTTTGCTAGGCTGCCTCTGCTCATTGAGGGGTTCATTGAGATAGTAAAAAGTCCCAGACCCCTTGGCAGGTGACATCCCATCTACTCCCTCTTCCCACTCTTGTTCCTTTTTCCTCCTTTCCATGATGGCTTATCCAGAGAATATTCCCTAATAAATTGTCTGCATGCTAATGTCCATAGCAGCAACTGTTTCTCAGAGAACCTAACTTGTGGCAAAGACAGCCCCTTTTGCTTTTTTAAATTGATAAGAAAATAAGGAATGACTCACAGAATCATAAATTTTCTTATATTGGAAGATGGTTTATAAATTGGGTGCTTAGAGCTCCATTTTAAAAAGTCAGCAGTGAATTAACTGAAAAGGTCAATTGTTCCTATGAAAGTCTTGAATATAGTTGGATTTCTAACGTAGAAAACAAAAACAGAAAAATTGGGGGCTGAGTGGGGTCCTTAAGAATATCTGAATATGCATTTTCTTGCCCTGTCCTTTCTCTATTTCTCTCTCTCTCTCTCTCTCTCTCTCTCTCTCTCTCTCTCTCTCGATAATATTCCCTTGCTCTCTCCCTAGTGTTCTCTCCATCTCTGCCTCTCTTTCTAGTCCTCTCTCTTTTTCTGTAGGCATGTGCCTTATGTTTCAGAGAAAACAGTTTTATTCTTCTCTATATTTGTTTCTTTTTTCCCAGCTTTTGAAAAGAGTCTCAGCATTTACCACAGTCATTTTATTTGAAGTTCTCTTCTCGCCCCAGTTTATTAAATTCTGAAAACAATCATACGTTGTGTTGTGGTGGCAGCAATTTTATTAGCCTTTCATCCCCTGAGATTCCTGATATCTTTCCCTAACTATCTTAGTCAACCTTACAAAGCCAATGAAGAAGTTGTGTAAATTCTCAAGTGGCTTATTTAAGGAAAATTGACTTGAATCTAGGTGAGGCAGGTGCTCACTTATCTAACATGATTGGGACCAATAGTTGTTCAGTTCATCAAAAAACCAGTATATATGGTTAGGAGTCATACAAGTAATACATACATCTTAAACATTTTAATGTAAGCAATACTAATGTGTGTTCATTTGCCGATATATATATTCATCTTTTATGTGTTAATTTTTTGGTGGGGAGTTAAGGCGTTTTCATGAAGTGAAAATCAGATGATCACAGTTCTACATTATTTTTTGTGAACAAAACCTGACCTGCATCATCTTCAGTTTCCAGTTTCACTTTCTTTAATGTGGAGCAAAAAATTTAACACTTGTAAAGCAACCTGAACGAGGAAATTCCCCAACATGCACCATCTTTTACAGTGTTCTTATCCACAGCTAACATGGCAAGAACTATTTTAGACTCTCACCTGGTATTGAGTATTTCCAAAGTATGCCACTTAGAGTCCATAGAAACAAAAACTCTTTAAACTCGTATTTCATTGGTTTGTTTATACATAATTAAATATTGTAAGTTCAATATCAGATACAGTTTTCACTAACAGGATTGGTAACAAACACTACTCACTCTTAGTAAGTGTATGACCCAGTTGGAAGTCACAGAAGAACGTGGGCTACCCAGAGAGTAGCCTGGCAGCCGTCAGTGCCTGATAGCCACGGACGGTCGTCAGTAGGACTACAGAGGGAATGGAGAGTGAGAGTTAATCCGGCAAGGTGATTAACCTTTGCCTTCTTCCATAGCTTCTTTAGTAATCCCCATGTTCCAAGCCCTTTCACTGACACATTGACACACTCACCTAACAGTCTTCCCAGAGACGCCCTTGTCAATCCCTTTGTGTCCTCTCCCTCTTGGTATAACCGTGTCTTCCTGGCCTCTGACACTGCTTACTCCACTCAGATAAGCATAATGACAAGAATAGCTTCCACAATATATTTTTTAAATGACGGGGTTCTCTTTTAACTTATTTCACTTTGAGAAAAGTTATTCTGATGTTTTCAAAATTGCTTAGCTCTATGAGAAAATTCAAAACCAGCACACTTTTAAGTTAACATAATAAGACATCTAGATCTATGGGCATATTTATTTCTGAACAGGGTAAAGGGCTTGATAACAGAAAAGACAGAGTTCCATTCTCAAACCTCAAGCAATAAATCCTTCATGATGATTAATGATAAGAACCGTAACTAGGACAGAGACCATGGGAAGAAAAGGAGAGTATGACAGGCTCAAAAGTCCAATGGAAAATGGAATCAACCATAATGATTACAATGGTATTTATTAAAGGAGAGGAAAGCCAGATGTTTCCTAGGTAAACAATTTAACAGTGATGCTGTCAACCCCATAGACAATGCCCACCCCCAAGCATCCAAACTAGCAAACCATAAGCTATCTTGGTATACCATTCTCTCCAGGGCCCCCATACCTTTGTACATGCTAGGCCCTGTGCACTAAATGTCACTTTCCTCTCTCCTTGTCTGTTTAGAAAAATCTTTATAGTAATATCAAAAGTTTTCATCTTTTGGGGGGAAATTTTTGAACCATTCAGCAGCTACAGATTCCCTTCTCCTGCATCTTGACCTACTGCATTTTATACTTCTGTTGTAGTACCTACACTTTATCCTATCATTGTTTGCAACTCCATCTCCTGGTTCTCAAGGACAGGGCTGTGTTTTATTCATCCTCATGGCGTCAGTGCAGCAAACAATTCCAGGCATGTGATATAGATTCTATAGATGTTTACCAAAAACATGAATAGGAAGATAATGGGTTAGGTTTGGTTTTTTTGAGTATGAATGTAGAGATATTAATCACATAGTTGAGAATATGAACCAGGAAAACAAGAGGAAAGGCTATTCAGCCAGGCACATAGATGTGGATGTGGGATTGATTTAGGTCACTAAGAAAGAATGAGTGTCAGAAAAAAAACAAAGATGAATGCAGTAGTTTTATAGGAACTAAGATGAGAAAATGTTCCACATGGAGGATGTTGTTAATGATGTCAAGTGAAGCTGCCTCCTTTTCTATAAAATGTGGAATGTAGCACTTAATACACAGGGGTATATTGAGGACTAGATAGAATAACATTCGTGACAATTTTTAAAACAATGCCAGGGACAAAATGGTTGCTGAATAATTATTTCAAAATCAAATACAACGAGAATTGAAATGAGAAAGCCAGGTTTGGTAATTAGGAAGGAGATGGTGATGAGCATTGTGGGAACAGCTTCATTAGAAAAGAAGGGACAGAAGCTAAATTTCTGTGGGGTGAGCAATGAAAACGCAGTGAAAAAAATAGATCAGAAAGTAAACAGTTTCCTTTTAAAAACTATATTGATGAAGGAAAGGAGGGCGAGGTTGACTGCTTCAGGAGGAGGCAGGATTGTGTGAGAAAGGTTTGGTTGTAGGACATTTTTAGGACCTGAGAATTTTAAGCACATACACAGCAGAGGAGAAGGAGCCAAGAGAGATCATTAGACCAGGAAAGGACAGAAAAGAAGGAGACAGTTGTGCATTTCATGGAAAACTGAGGGAGGTTACTGGAGTTCTCTCTTTTCCATGGGATGGGAAATGAGGTTTCCTGATAGGTGAGGGGCTTAGGAGTGCTTAGGCGATTTAAGAGAAGTCATAAAAGTGGGGAGTCAGTAGCCATCATGAGAATGGGAAAGGAAGCTGTTAAGGGGTAAGGAGAAAAGCGAGAAGAGAGGGATTGCTAAACTGCACTAGTGTCTGACAGTCTGGCCTGCTCTGGTCTTGCCCATCCGACAGCAAAACTGCCTGCTGCCCACAGGGTTAGCCCCTTGTCGCTGAGAAGACCTTTGTCGTACTCGGGAAGTACGACAAAGTACTCGGGAAGTACTCGAGAGAAGTGAGCTCAGCTCAGGACCAAAATCAGCCGTGGGAGAATCCTGGCCATTGAGAGAGTTAATCCCTGCTGCCCACAGGAGTGAGCCAAGTGGATACATTTCCAACCGGTCAAGCCAAACTAAGATTAATGCTACCTGGATTCAAAGCATGGAATAATAAAAAAGGTGGTTTTCATTTAAATGCTATAATCTGATCCCGGTGTTCCGAGTATGAAGCTCCAGCCTCCAGAAAATCATGCAAGGAATCTGCCTCAAGAATTCACATAATCATTTCTAAGCATAATTATAGGAAAGTCATTTTCGCGTGCTTTTCTGCCTCTGAGTCATTTCAGTCTTTAGCAAAACCCACTCTGCCACCAGAGTCAAGGTCCTCAGCTCTTCTATCTCCTTTCTACAATAATTTTCTTATGGTCCCACTACAGCCTACCTGACCAACTTCAATCTGGAAAGACTGAAGGAAGAGTCCTTGTCTAATCCTTTTATTAATATTTTTCACTTGTTTTTGTAGGTTTCCAATATCAATAATTCCCAACCAGTCAAAGTCTTGATCAGGTGTTCAAGAAGCTCTTAGGAATGGAGGGAATAAGATAGGTCCAGAAGGATAACGTGACCTGCATAGTAAGGTGTAGCCTCCCCATCCAGAGAGCCAGTGTCCTGCCTCCTTCCCAGCTGCACCCAGACTTTGGTTCACTACTGCAAGACTAGGATCTCAGCCTGCTTCCTTCTCCTTCCACGGGGGCCAGCACCCACTCTATATCTTGGGTTTCAGGGTCCTCGTCCCACAACTGGATGTAGAATGGGTCATGTTCTTCTCAATTCTTCCCACCTTCATTCTTTCTACCCACCTGCCTCCTTCCTTCTTTGCTCCCACTAAAGAGAAGCACCCAGATATTCTTGCATTTAAGTGTGCAACTGCTTAATGTTAAGTGGAAAACAGATAGGAGGTGATCAACATAACAATGGGTAAGTTACAAATTTTAAAGTATCTCACAAAGTTCTTGCAATGAGTGTTCCTGCAATGTAGTTCATGGCTCATGAGTTGAGGTAGTAACTAGAAGCCTTCAAGTTTCAGCTCTGTGCTTTGACTCTCCCAAGCCTACACTGATGCCTAAGATCAGCTAGCTAATGTGCAGAGCAGGACCTTGATATCAGGTGTCAGGCCCCAAAGCCTATTTCATAATAGCTCTGGTATTCTGGTTCAAGGCAGAGACTGAAGACTGTCAAGCTATATTACCTTTATTTACCTGACAGGTGTTACGCTTGAGGATGGAAAGTTATGATAACTTTCACATATTTTTCTTCTCCAGTGTTATTTGTAAACATAGTTAATAGAAATTCAACTGCATTCCAGTGTGGAGCTCCTAAAGACCTTCATATTAAAGTGCCTTCTGACCCTATAAGGTGAAGATAGACCTTCCAGTGTCAGAGCAGCCTGGACTTGTACTGGAAAACCACACAACCTTCCCATAGACCTTGTGTTCCTTCGGTCCAGCGAAGTGACCCAGCTACAAGAAAATATACAGGTGAGCAGGAGTGGGGCAAGGCTGATTCTATCTTCCCCCAGAACACTGGGTTGGCTCTATGTATTAGTTTAACACTTGCTGCTGTAACAAATTACACAAACATGGTATCTTAAAACAATATAGATTTATTATCTTATATTTCTTTAGGTTAGAAGTCCAAGAAGGAGCTCACTAGGCTAAAATCAAGGTGTTGCTAAGGCCAGTTTCCTTTTTGAAGGCTCTGGGAGAAAATCTGCTGTTTTGCCTTCCTCCTCCAATTCTAAGAACCCTCGTGATGACATTGGACCTACCCAGATAATGCAGAATAATCTTCATTATAAGGCCAGTTGATTCCATTTGAAACCTTAATTCCCCTTTGCCACATAAGCTAACATATTTAGGGGTTCTGGGGATTAAGACATGAACATCTTTTGGGCTGTTACTCTGCCAGCTACACTCTTTTTCAGGACTCACACATGAAGAGTAAGGCTCATCATTTCAGAAGAGCCAAAGGCGGTATCAGGCTTTCCAGAAGGGAGAATTCTTGGAGCAGAAGCTTGAGGCCAAAGCATCTTGGACATCTTCATTGATATTCACGAGGATACAAAAAAAGTTTTTCTGTACACTCAAGGAAAGTTCCCTGGCAAAGGAAATGTGAGCAATCTTTACGAAAGGCGGCATGTAGTGAAAATAGGTATTTAAATAATTCTTACTGGCAAGTATCCAAAATTAAATCATGCAGAGTTAGTAATAATGTTAAAACCCATAATATTCTTAATTATTATAATAATACTTTACCTGTAGCAAATGTGTTACAAGTTTCACAGCACTTCAATTTACATTACTTTAAATGCAGGCATAGTTCTTACCCTAACCTCATTTCCAGCTGGCTTATAAATTGATTTGTTTATGCTACGTAGCCCTTGGGATTAATCAACCATTCCAACTGTCTTGAATTTTCCAAAATAAATAGGCATGCCCAATATAATTAGTCCAGATAGTATGAAGCAATATGGAATTTAACACGAAAAATACACATTTTCCTAGGAAACATCAGACTTTTTTTTGAGCGTACCTCCCACCCACGCCCCATCTAGCATTTTACAATATGTGCTATGACTCTTAATCAGATAAAAGTTCTGCATGGTATCTGTGCTTGCAGATTTAGGATTTTTGAAGACAAGGTAAGAATTTACTACAATATTGCTAAGTCCACTTGTTAGAATAGAAATCCTCTAACAAGGACTTTATATACAGTGACCCAAAAGGAATAATCAGTTCTGCTGCCTCTCCCAGCAGGTAGCTGATGAAATAGACTCCTTTCTGTGAGTCACAGGGCACCTGACCTGGACCCGGATCCTTATGACCAACCCGTAAGTCGAGCTTCCCTTTTGTTTCCTGACCTGAGAATGGTCAGTGTAATGCCGCAGCTCACTTACTGGCCACCCCAGATGCTCTGTATACATTCACAAAATAGACCCATGGAACTTCTGGCACATTCATTTTTCCTGTGGAATCAGTATTCTATCCTGGGAGTGAGGAAGACAATTGGGGTGGGAATGAGGGCGGCAAGGTCGTCTGCTTCTTGGGAATCAGAGCTCTTCTTTGAACTGTACCAGTGACAGACGTGTTATAAATCCAATTTTTCAGAAGGTATTCTTATACTTAATCAACACTAAAAATGAATTCTCTCCACTGCCTGGAAAATGGGTCAATGTCATGAGACATTTCCCTGGAAGGAGTGTGTCAGAATGCTCCTAACAGCTCCACACCCAGTCTTACAGGGGTGAAGGCTAGAAAATGGTACATTACCATTTTAAAGCATTTAAATAATAACTTAAAATAACTTTTTGCAAATGGTCAATGTGAATATTAAGCTTGTTAGCAAACTATACATCTTATTGTAAAAATCACCCTAATTTTTAAAACTCTGAATAGTTTGTCATCCAAAAGACATTTAGACTACTTCATAATGTTGATAATTTTATCTCTTGCCCTATTGCAGTAGCTGAATTCTCACAAATACTATGTGTTTAAGTTATGAACACACACACATGCACACACACATGCACATAAACACAGTTTTTTGTGATGGCATTTCCTTCAGCTATAAGCTTGTCATATAGAGAAAAAGATTCAATTTCACATAAAGATAGCATCTGTGGGTAACTGTTTTGAAATTTTCTTATCAGTTCCTAGCATAATTTTTTCAAACAACCTAAAATAGTGCACTAGAATCCATTTATTTTTAAAATAATGATTTGCTTCTAAACAGTTCAGAATGTATTATTAATAATTTCTTTCTATTCTCTTCTATTTAAATTTATTTGATAATGGAATGTCATATATTGTGGGGGTTTTTTTTTGGTTTTTTTTTTGAGACAGTTTCTGTCACCCGAGCTAGCATGCTGTGGTGTCAGGCTGGCTGACAACAACCTCAAACTCCTGGGCTCCAGCAATCCTCCTGCCTCAGCCTCCTGAGTAACTGGGACTACAGGTGCACACCACAATGCTCAGCTAATTTTTTCTATTTTTAGTAAAGATGGGGTCTCACTCTTGCTTAGGCTGGTTTTAAATTCTTGAGCTCAAGCTATCCTCCCACCTTGGCCCCCCAGAGTGCTGGGGTTACAAGCATGAGCCACCACACCTGGCCTATTGTGTTGTTTTTTAAAAAGTTTTTAGTAGCAACACAGGCAAATGAGAATTCTATTGTAGGTAGTTTTGTAAAACACCCAGAATCAATAAGTTGATACATCTTTTCCTAGGGTCTACTCTAAAAATTTGTAACAAACAGGGCAAGGAAGCCTGAGAGACACAAAGCAAGACACCAGCATCAGCTAGCAACCCCTCCTGGGGCCAAGAATGCGTCTCCAGCTGGGATCCAGTCCTGTTCCACGCTCAGGGCTGCTGCATCCTACCCTTTTGTTTCTGATGAGGTGTAAGACACTTCCTGTCTAAACCACATGTGGTTATAGTTCCATGATCCCCATAGGAACAACGGAAAAGAAAAGTAAGTTAGTGGATTCTGCGAAAAGTCAACCAGGATGTTAGCAATTCCTCTGTGCTGATTAATCATCTTTCTTCTATTGAATCTTCCTGTCTTTAATTTAAGAAATCTTATTTGCGTCACACTGTAAGTGAGATTCCAGATAGCAATGTCTTTCATTATGAACGAGAAAAAATAAAAATTAGGCAGGATGCAAGGCATTCGTGTGAAAGTTTGCTATTTATCCGTGTGAATTTGCAGTGGCGATTTTTGGTCAAATTCCCCAGAGTTTAAATAAGCAGTTTGGGAAGAGCATTTGCTCTCACCAAAATACTGTTTGGGAACAGAATGTTTTTATGATATATTTTAAAGACTTGCCCAAATCTTTTTGTTGAATAAAATATTGTTTGAACTTGATAGAGTTTCAGCTAGAGCCTGATCTTAATTTTGTTACATGGAGACTTTTTGATAACAGCTTTATTGTGATATAATTCTCATATCATATAATTTTCCCATTTAAAGTGTATAATTCAATGGTTTTAGTATATTCAAAGAATAGTGCAACCATTACCACAATCAATTTTAGGAGATTTTTATCACCCACAAAGAAAACCCTATGCCCTTTAGCTATCACCCCACAATTGCCTCAGAAAAACACCCCCTTCCTCCAGCTCTAACCAAACACTAATCTACTTTCTGTCTCTATAGAGTTGCTTATTCTGGAAATTTCATACAAATAGAATAATATTTAGCATGTTTTCAAGGTTTATGTGTATGGTAGCATATATCAGTACTTCATTCCTTTTTATGTCCAAAATATATCCCATTGTATGAATATTATATATTTTGTTTATTCATTCAGAAGTTGATGAATGTTTGGGTGGTTTCCACCTTTTGGCTGTTATGAAAAACAGCTGCTATAACCATTCACGCACAAGTTTTTATGTGGGAATATATTTTTATTTCTCTTGGATATACTTAAGAGTGGAATTGCTGGGTCAAATAGTAACTATGGCTTAACTTTTTGAGGAGCTGCCAGAATATTTTTCAAAATGGCCATGCCATTTTACATGACATAGAGTTTTAATTTATCAGAATTTGACCCCATCACTAGTTGCTGCCTCAGTGTTCTGAATTGGTACTTAGTCTAACATATCTTAAGGACACTTGTTTGTTCACCTCAATTATCCAAACTCCAACAGAAATCAGAAGAGAAGGCGAGAAGTCCCTAAGGGGCCATAACCAATACTAAATGACTTACACGCTAAAACTGATATCTATCCCTAGAAAAATCCTACATGCTATCACTCACAATCAATTGACTCTTTGCTTGGGCCAGGTATAATAAGCTTTGCTTCCTAAGTTCCTGGATGCCTGAAGATTCAAAAAAGAAAATTAGAAAATTGGCAAGAGCTGCTGGAGACCAGATTATTGATTGCAAGAAGAAAAGACAGCTGAATGTTCCATAATGAGGAAAAAAAAACTGAGCACAAAACCATAAAAGAAGATCTAAGGCCTCTATGGGAGCTGTTTGGTTTCAAGGTAGAAATCCCTATAGACCTCCAATTACTCTGAGATGTCACTGTATTGAATCATAGCCCAATTACTGATACTTAGATTTACAGACTTCAGTAATCCAAAGGAAAAAAAAAAGAAAGATGCAATCATCTTATTAAGAAAAGTGTGGAAGTTTTCAGTAATGTTTTTAAAGTTTACATCCAAAATAAGACAATTTTTTAAAGTTCATCTGTTAAAATCATAGACTCCAAGATCAGGATGAGACCTTAATGGCCACCTGCTATTTAATGTGATATCATTGAAAAATCTAATAGAAAGATTATAGAAAACTATAGGTTTGTGAGCTTGAGCACAGAACAGCAACTTTGGGTCTTACTTTATTACACACGAGGTGCTCAATCTGAAATGGATATTCCACAAAGCTTCTTTGAGATATTTTTATTCCCTTCTACCTCGTTCTTATAAGAAACCTAAACATTTGTACCCTGTAATATGCTGAAAGAAAAAAAAAGAACATTTGTTCTCGTGTAAAAACATTCTGCAAAGCTAATGTATCCCTGAAAAGAATGGTGACTTATATTTTTTTTTTTCTGTTCCTCTGTGTCCCAAACACTCTCCAAGCAACTTGACCAACTGGAAAGCGACGTGTCTGGCCCAACTTTAATTCAGCTGGGACTCATACAACCTGCTTTTAGTTATCTTATAAAATATCTTATAAAATATCACAATTTCTTATAAAACAGGGGTAACAGGACTTTTTCTACCACTTAATCTAAGGTAATTATTATGTATGAGATGAAGGAAATATTTATTTTCTCAGTATAAATAACTTATCTTTTAATCACAGATATATTGTATCATGCAATGACCAAGAAAATTAGTCATAATCTTATATTTGCTTTTTGCTAGAGAAAACATTGGATGATGAGAGTTTCCTATCCTTAAATTTCTTAGAAACATAACAGAATGAACATTCTTAAAGACCACACTGTGCTATATTACTTTTCTAAAATAAACGAATTTTTAACCAAAAAAAAAAAAAAAGAAAGTCTCTATGAAGTGTTAAGGCAAATTCTAATTTCCCAAAAGAACATATAAAAACAATATGCATTGAGAACTTTGAGCATCCTTTCGAATGCATAGACTTTTTATGTAGAAAAAGTCATTCAGGAGGCACTAAATACCTACTGTCAAGCTTTTTGATGGGCTCTTGAGAAAGGTGAATAGATGTCTAGTTCATTCCTTCAAGAGTATCCAAACTTCCACGTCTGAGCGATGTGGTGGGCACTGTGGAGGGGAGGGGCATGCTTGAAATGTACTGGGGGATGGGAATTAGGGGTCTCAATAGGGGGAAGGAAACCCTCTAAAGCTGATTTATGTGATTAACTGTACATCTTGGTAAATTCACTAAGAATCAGTTAATTGTACACTTAAAATGGAATAAAGGCATGACATGTAAAGTATACTTCAATAAAGAAGAAAAAAAAAGAAAATGAGTACCCAAACTATTTAACAAGAATTTATCATTGCAAGTGACAGAAATCTATACAGAGGTAATAATGCTAACAGGAGTTCTCACGTATTGAATATTTACTATGTACCAGGAATTGTGCTAAGTGCTTGACACACTTAGTAATTTAATTCTCATAACACTCTAAGGCAGACACCTATTAGTATTCTCGGGCACGGAGAGCTGAAACATCAAAGAAGTGGTCTGGTTCTGATTCCAGAGGAAACAAAATAGGAAAGGAACAATTATATTGGTGGGAGGGTGGTGGTGGCCTTTCAGTAAATTTAGTCCTTTCCTTTCCTTTCCTAATCCTTTCTGGCAGGACTACGCTGGAAGGAAATATATGATAAGTATATGATAATAGTATTCTACTGTTGTGTAAAAGTTCCACTGCAGGTAACAGAAAATACTTTAGCTATGTTAAGCAGGAAAGAATTTAATACAGGGAATTTAATACAGAAAATTCAAAAATAATTTAATACAGGAGGTAAAGTATTTACGTACAAAATTGTTACAAGAACTGTAGGAGCAGGCTCTGTGTGGGGCTTCTGGGAATGACAACCAGGACCACACAGTAGAACTGGCCTGCCAGCTCCTGACTCAAGGATCACCCTGGCCCCGGCTGTGATCCGGGGACCAGGCGCCCATCACTGCCACTGTTGGCCCCAGAATCATACAAATTCTGCCAAATCTACACGTACAAAATGAGCATCTCATCAGGGGGCCTCACCACAATCCTTAGTTAGCTCAGTTCTGTATGCATCATTTGAGAACTTCTGACAGGCAAAAGCTAAATGACATCTAGAATTGTAGCTTCAAACACAGCTGGGATTTTTTTTTTCAGCCTCTGCTTATTAGAAGGAGGTCAAAACAGATGTTTAAAAAGCCAATCCAGCATATCCACTGTAACCAAGGAGAATTCCTGGACAAACTCCACAGTATTTCATTCTAATGCTTTGAAAGGCCTTGTGGTTTCCTCTACCCTTCTTGAAGGATCTTCCCACACTTCAAAATGCATTTCTTTTTAAGTATGTGCCTCATTACAATTTCAATTTTTTGGTTTTTTTTGTTTCTTCTTACACATAAATGAACAGGCAAGAAACTGTAAATAAAATTATCTATTTTGTGTTTCGGCCTCTAAATTTAACTTTAAAGTCACACCAATTTTTTTTAAAGTAGGCATTTTCTAGTGTTCTTTTTTGATTCTCAAAAGCTGTTATTTTTTCCATAGAGTTCTATTTGTATTTGCATCTCCCAAGCTGCCTAAATGTTTATAATGGTCCAGGTTTGGTGAGAAACCAATGAGAGTGCATAAAAGGTTTCTCGGGCTTTTTTTCTGTTCAGAAGGACATTCCCACAGCGCCGACATGCACGTTCCCACTCCGTCCTCAGCATCTCCGTTGCAATGCCTGGTGCCCTCCTTTAGAGATCACTGGGTATCAGTAGGATCCTTAGGAACCCATATTCTCATCCTGTTACAATTTCACTGCCTTGACCTAAATCACAAACACACATCTCTGATAAGTAAAAAAAAAGTTCTAACATACAAAAGGCAGGTACGCTGCCTAGAGAAGCCCATCTTTATGGAGTGACTGAATTGAGATCTCAGTAGTGCATTTGAATGAAGACAAGGGACCCCTAAAGCAAATTAAATATTGATGAGCTACTACAATTTACTCTGGACTTCTGAATTCTTATAGGGGCATCTTCAAAAGCTATATGAAAAGCAATACATACTCTGTAGAAAATGTTCATGATAGAAGGCTGATGCATAGTCCCTAAAATTTAAAAAGAATATCACATCACTCAAACGCAGAGAACTTGAAGATGGCAATAGACAACACATCTTTTAGCCATGTCTTCTTTACTTTTTTTGAAGTTAATTTTTTTCCCTCAGTTTTTAAACTTCTGTCATTTAAAGACAATATCATGGCAGGCACCTCACACTGATGTCTGCTATTACCTAAGAAGATAATGAGGCAGCCAATACACTATTTTTCCATAGCCTATTTCTTGTTTTCTAGCTTTCTAGGACAATTTTAGATACCTGTACTTGCATCCAGAATCACTATAAGCTTCTGATCTTTCCTAGATGCCAGATACAAAAAAATAAATAAACAAAAGGACTCATGCACTATTTTCACTATCATAAGTACCAGGCTCTGAGTGCTGCTGAGAAAAGTTGGTACCCTAAGAAACAAACCAAGATCATATGCTAACCAAACATTCATATGACTGAGTATCATTCAGTGCTTAAGAACCTGGTCTGTCCTCATCATAAATAGAACAAAGCTGCATAAATACAATTATATACATACGTATTATGATCTGTGTGTGTGTGCTTCTGTGGGTATATTCTAATTTAGCCATCTCATCCAGTAACAAGAAAGGTTCGGAATCCCAATGATGGCAAGGAGACTGGCAGACATGATGGGCTCCAGTCCTGATCTTGTATCACTTGGATTATGTGACCATCACGAAGCTCCTCCTGTCTGCAGAATCCATACTTTTTTCATGTGTAACAAAGGAGTTAAACTAAATGTTTAAATTTAGATTCTATGTGTCTATAACTAAATGTGACAGAACACTATTAACTCAAATACAGTACCGTATTTGAAGGGTCTCTTAGTGGAACCTACCTGCAATGCGTATTTATCTAAACATGGCCCCTGAACTGCCTGACTTAGTGCTGTGTACTCTCAGTCTTCTCTAAGGCTTTTTCAATTCAACAGGCTACATATATTATCCAAAATTCTTATAGTTGGAAATCAACAAAAGAAAACATAATTTTGGGAATAGTGAGAAATGTAAAATTCTTGCTAAATTTCATTTCTTTGTTGCATTTTCTGATAAATCTAAAATAGCCAATTGATCCAGCAATCCCTCTACTGGGTATTGACCCAAAGGGAAAAAAGACATTCTATAATAAAGACATCTGCACTCTAGCTTCTTACAGTGCAGGTCAGCCAATGACAAATGCTTTTAGTTTTCTTTTATGTGAAAATATCTTTATTTTGCTTTCACTCTTCAGTGATAGTTTTGCTGGATTTAGAATTTTGGGTTAGCATTTCTTTTTTTTTTCCAAGGCTTTAAAGATGTTATTACAATGTGTCTGGCCTTCATGTTTTTTAATTAACTAAAATTATATATATTTGTGGTATATAACACATTTTGAAATATGTATATATGTTGTGGGATGACTAAATTGGGCTAATTAACATATATTATCTCACATACTTATTTTTTCTGGTGAGAACAATTAAAATCTACATTTTAGGTATTTTCAAGTATATGATGCATTGTTATTAACTGTAGTCACTATGTTGTACAATACATCTCTTGAATTTATTTCTCCTGTCTAACTGAAATTTTGTATTCTTTGACCAATTTTGAGCCATCAATCCTCCATCCAGTTCCTGGTAATCACCATTTTACTCTTTGCTTCTATGAGTTTAACTTTTTTTGATTCCAAATATAAGTGAGATTATGTGATATTTGTCTTTCTGTGCCTGGCTTATTTCACTTATCGTAATGTCCTCCAGGTTTATCCATGTTGTTGCAAATGACAGAAAATTCTGTCATTTTTTAAGGCTGAAAAGTATTCCATTGTGTGTGTGTGTCTCTGTGTGTGTGTGTACACCATATTTTCTTTATACACTCAGCCAGTGCTGGACACTTAGGTTGATTCCATATCTTAGCTATTGTGAATAATGCTGCAGTGAACGTGGTAGTGAAGATATCTCTTCAACATACTTATTTCATTTCCTTTGGATATATACCCAGAGGCTGGAGGCTGGATTGCTGGATCATACGGTAGTCCTGTTTTTAATTTTTTGAGGAACCTCCATTCTGTTTTCTGAAATGGCTATACTAATTTACATTCCCACCAACAGTATGCAAGAGCTCTGTTTTCTCCACATTCTCACCAATACTTGTTGTTTTTGTCTTTTTGATAATACCTATTCTAACAAGTGTGAGGTGATATCTAATTGTTATTTTAATTTGCATTTCTCTGGTGATTAGTAATGTTGAACATTTTTCATATACCTGTTGGCCATTTGTATGTCTTTTGAGAAATGTCTGTTAGGTCCTTCACTCATTTTTAAAATGGGATTATTTGTTTCCTTGCAATTTAGTTATCTGAGTTCCTTATATATTTTGGCTATTAACTTCTTATCAGATGTATGGTTTATACATATTTTCTCCTGTTCCATAGGTTGTCTCTTCACTCTGTTGATTGTCTGCTTGGCTGTACAGATTTTTAATTTGATGCAATCCCATTTGTCAATTTTTGCTTCTGTTGCTTGTGCTTTTGGTGTCATATCCAAAAAAATATTGCCTAGACCAATGTCATAGAGTTTTCCCCCTATTTTCTATTAGTAGTTTTATAGTTTCAGGTCTTACCTTTAGGTCTTTCTTCTATTTTGAATTGATTTTTATATATGGTGTGAGATAAAGGCCCAATTTCATTTTTTGCATATGGATGTCTGTTATCCCAGCACTATTTATTGAAGGGGCTGTCCTTTTCTTATTGCATGTTCTTGGCACCTTTGTGAAAAATAAATTGATTTTAAATGTGTGGGCTTATGTCTGGACTCTATTCTGTTCCATTGATTTTTGTGTCTACTTTGATTTGTAGTATATTTTGAGTTCAGTTACTGTGATGAATTCAGCTTTGTTTTATTTATTTATTTATTTATTTATTTATTTATTTATTTATTTATTTATTTATTTTTGGATTGGCTATTGGAGATCTTTTGTAGTTCCATGTCAATTTTGGATTGCTTTTTCTATTGCTGTGAAAAATGTCATTGGAATTTTGATAGAGATTCTATTGAATCTGTAGATTGCTTTGCGAAGCATGGACATTTTAACAATATTCTTCCAATCCATGAACATAGTATATCTTTCCATTTATTCACTTTTTTTTTTTTTTGAGACAGAGTCTCACTCTGTTGCCCAGGCTAGAGTGAGTGCCATGGCGTCAGCCTAACTCACAGCAACCTCAAACTCCTGGGCTCAAGCAGTCCTTCTGCCTCAGCCTCCTGAGTAGCTGGGACTACAGGCATGTGCCACCATGCCCGGCTAATTTTTTCCAAATATTTGGAAAATATTTGGAAATATTTTAGTTGTCCAATTAATTTCTTTCTATTTATACTAGAGATGGGGTCTCGCTCTTGCTCAGGCTGATTTTGAACTCCTGACCTTGAGTGATCCGCCCGCCTCGGCCTCCCAGAGTGCTAGGATTACAGGCGTGAGCCACCGCGCCCGGCCTCCATTTATTCACATTTTAAAAAATTTTTTCATCAGTGTTGTATAGTTTTCAGTGTACAGATCTTTGACCTTTTGAACTAAATGTATGGCTAAGTGCTTTATGTTTTGTAGCTATTGGAAATGGGATTGTTTCTTGATTTATTTTTGCATAGTTCATTATTAGTGTATAGCAATGCTACTGATTTTTTGTACATTGGTTTCATTTCTTGTAACTTAACTAAAGTTGTTTATTAGTTCTAACAGTTTTTTTGGTGGAGTCTTTGGGGTTTTCTATATATAAGGTTATATCATCTGCAAACAGACAATTTAACTTTTGTTTGTTTTGGATGTCTTTTTTATTTTATTTTATTTAACTGAATTGTATACTTTATTTTATTTTATTTATTTCAGCATATTACAGGGGTGCAAATATTTAGGTTATGTATATTGCCTTTGCCCCACCCGAGTCAGAGCTTCAATCGTGTCCATCCCCCAGACGGTGCACACTGAACCCATTAGGTGTGTATATACTCATCCCCTCCTCCCTCCTTCCATCTGCCCAACACATGATGAATGTTATTCACCAATTTGCTGGTGAGTACATGTGGTGCCTGTTTTTCCATTCTTGGGATACTTCACTTAGTAAAATGGGTTCCAGCTCTATCCAGAATAATACAAGAGGTGCTAGATCGCCATCGTTTTTTGTAGCTGAGTAGAACTCCATGGTATACATACACCACATTTTATTAATCCACTCATGTATTGATGGGCACTTGGGTTGTTTCCACATCTTTGCAATTGTGAATGGTGCTGCTATAAACATTCTAGTGCACATGGCT
>CAUYRT010101016.1:0-57479 GCA_963574885.1 Lepilemur ruficaudatus | reverse complement strand
AAATACATGTAAAAAATTAGCCAGGCATGGTGGCGCATGCCTGTAGTCCCAGCTACTCGGGAGGCTGAGGCAGAAAGATCACTTGAGCCCAGGAGTTTGAGGTTGCTGTGAGCTAGGCTGATGCCACGGCACTCTACAGCCGGGGCAACAGAGTGAGACTCTGTCTCAAAAAAAAAAAAAAAAAAGTACATAGCTTTTGATATACTCAGCTTCATCAATCTGAAAACTGTTTATGGTGTTTATCTTCATGTGTTTGTTTTGATTTATTTTACAAAGACATGTCCACCACCAATAATAAGCATATCCTGCCATATTTTCTTCTAATGCTTTCATTTAGTAATTTACATTTAAATTTTTATTCACCTAGGACTCATTTTGTAATGAATGGTGTTAAGTAATGATCCCATTTAATATATTATAGAAGAGACGGTGGAGTAGGGAAGCTGCTGGCAGGGCCTACTAACATAACTTTCACATAGAAAAACTTTTAGCAGCCTTGTCATCATGTCTCCTTATCATTCCCTGCCTCTACACAAGCAACTCCAAGCCTACACTGCCCTAGGAATCCTTCAGGCAGATTGGCTCCCATTATTAAAACCCTTCTGTGATTCAGACATTACAGGTAGCAGCTGCTTCTGCTGCATTTCATGAATGAACCATCATCTTCTTTTTCTCTTTTATAAAATGTAATTTTTTCATCAACTGATAATCCTTTTTAAAAAATAATTTTTATATCTTCCTATCTATTTAATAGGCTCTGGAAGACAAAGCTGTGTTTTTAATTGCAAAAGAAAATCTTGGTTTTCCAAACAAAATTCTAAAATTGAGGAACTGCCCATCAAAGAGGTTGTACAAATACAAACCCCTCCACATTATAGAAGTATCACCTTTCCTACACTTACACAATGTAAATTTTTACTGATATATTTGTTAAAAATGGATATTTTACTTTTTCTGATCACAGTGAGATTCAGTACTTATTACACTTATAGGTCACCGGTTGCCTTTTCATATGTTCTACCTATGAGGGGAGGAGAAGTGTCATTTTCTAAGTGATTTGTAAGAGCACTATTAAAGATATGAATTTTATAGGTTATATATATAGTAATAATTTTCTCTCATTCTGAGGTTTAAAAAAAAACCTTATCATTTTGTTTATACTATCTTTGACCATACAAAAGCTTTATGAAGTACATACGTAGTCAAACCTGTGAATCTTGGGGGCGAGGTGTAAGAGGACTTGCAATTTCATGTTTGCGAATATTGTTCTCATTCCATGATTGTGTGTTACACAGTCCTCTAATAAGTGTTCCACATTAAGGTTAACCACTTGCAAGTAACTTTCAGGTATAGCATGAGAGCATTATTTTTGTATAGAGCAGAATCAATTTTCCTAATACTGTTAAACCACTCATGTGAAATGTCACTTTTATTATGTATTTTCTTTGTATCTCTATGAATGTATATGTACGTATCTTCAAACATATAAGGTTTCAAACCTTGAAAAATTATTGTCCAGATTTTGTTGGGTACAAAGAATCTGTAGATTAATTTATAGGCTACTGACATCTATACGATAGCTAGTATTACCACCAAGGAAGATAAAAAAAAATCTCCTTTTTCATCCTCCATTAAACTTTCATCATTCTATTTGCATATATATTCATAATGTGAATTGTTTACTGCATTAACAACATACTCAAAGCTTTCAGGAGTAAGGAAGAAATATAAAGAGTAAGACAGGTCACATGTAAAGGAACACAGTTGTCTGAACTTACGAGAACTAGAAAACACATGCCCTCCTAAAGGTATTCATATTTATTGTAACCTCAATGCAAACCAAATCAAACATGTTTGCCAGCAGCTAGTTTATGAGTATTGATTTACAGCTTTAGTTTCTTTTTTCTAATTTTGGAATTTTAGAAATTTAACACCTTTTCTAGTTTAAGTGACATAGGCTTCATACAATTCATTCACCCAGAATTAGGACAGGTGCTCACATACTTTATTTTCTATTCTTTATAGGCTGGTGATCTTTTAAAGTTTTCTGTCTTGTGTTTTAAATTTTTATTTTGCATCTGCTTACATATAAATGAGTACATCTGAGTAAATTTTGCCTGTCTTATTAAAGGTCATTTTTAAAACTGACGTCTTAAGACTGCTGAATATCTAATTGTTTTTTTATCAATAAAGTCACATATCTACATGTTCATGCTGACAGGCGACAGCTGCTTAAGTCAATCCTATTGTATTGGATACCCTCATCAGCTACCTTTAGAACAATAATTACTATTCTTAATCAAACAGCTTTACAATCTCCCAGGCCTGAGTTGCTGATTCTTTCCATTTCTCAGATGGATCACAGCTGAGATGATTAGCTCTGCATTGTATATACCACAGCATCTTTTTTATTTTACATACATGTTTTAGTTATTACTTTATGCTAGGCACTCTGCTGAGCAATTTACATGCATTATTTAATTCTTCCACTAACTTTTGAGGTAGTACCATTATTATTCACATGATATAAATAGGACGGAAGCTTGCAAAGGACAAAATGCTCCCCTCAAATTAGAGGGCTAGAACATGGAAGAGCAAGAACTCTAACCCCGATCTATTTGATACTGGAATACGAGTTCTTAATTCTCAGAATCAGACAAATAGTGACATAAGAAGGCTTTGGAAGGTAGTCTGGAAAAAGGAGGTAATGGGAGGTAAAAGGTCTTCTAGGCTATTTTGAGGAATGTGTGCTTTAACTTAAGAACTATGGGATATCACTGAGGAATTTTAATGAAGGAGAAATGATATGATCAATTTTTTAAATACAAGTTTGGCTGTTACGTGGACAACTGACAGTGGTGATGGTAAATACAGGGAGACCAATTGGAAAGCTATTTCCATATTCCATGTAAAATATATCAATGTGCATTGGACAAGGATGAAATGGAAATAGATTGAAGGGATCATATCCTAAACATATTTAGGAGATAAAACCTACAGGTCTTGGCAACTGATTGGATGTGGAAGGTGAGGGAGAGGAAAGAGTCAAGAATGACTCCATAGTATGAATTCTCTCATGATGAGCAAGGTGTGCACGCTGCCTGAAAGATTTCCTGCAATCCTTACATTCATATGGTCTCTCTCCAGTATGAATTCTCTGATGTAGAGTAAGAGATCCACTATAGCTAAAAGCCTTCCCACAAATATTACATTCATAAGGTTTCTCTCCAGTATGAATTCTCTGGTGTTGAGCAAGGCCTGCATTCTGGCTAAATGTTTTCCTACATTCCTTACACATATAAGGTTTTTCTCCAGTATGACTTCTCTGATGTTGCGCAAGTGAAGAACTATTGCTAAAGGCCTTCCCACATTCAATACATTCATATGGTTTCTCTCCAGTATGAACCCTCTGATGTTGATCAAGGTATGCAATCTGGCTGAAGGCTTTCCTACATACTTTACATTCATAAGGTTTTTCTCCAGTATGAACTCTCTGATGTTGAGCAAGATGTGCATACTGGCTAAAGGCTTTCCTACATTCCTTACATTCATAAGGTCTCTCTCCAGTATGAATTCTCTGATGTACAATTAGATACCCACGATGGCTAAAGGCTTTCTCACATACGTTACATACGTAAGGTTTCTCTCCTGTATGAATTCTCTGATGCTGAGCAAGAAATGAACCATTACTAAAGGCTTTCCCACATTCAATACATTCAAAAGGTCTCTCTCCAGTATGAACTCTCTGATGTTGAGTCAAGTGTGCAATCTGGCTGAAGGCTTTTTTACATTCTTTACATTGATAAGGTTTCTCTCCAGTATGAACTCTCTGATGTTGAGCAAGATGTGCATTCTGGCTGAAGGCTTTCCTACATTCTTTACATTCATAGGGTTTCTCCCCAGTATGTATTCTCTTATGTTGAGCTAGGTTTGCACTCTGGCTGAAGGTTTTCCCACATTCAACACATGCATATGGTTTCTCTCCAGTATGAATTCTCTGATGAAGAGTAAGGGATGAGCTCTGATTGAAGACTTTCTCACATTCATTACATTTCAAAAGTTTCTTTTCCACATAGACTTTCTTATGTTTCACTTGAACAGGTTTTTTTCGGTAACTTCTCTTTTGTGGATCATGTCTATGTACCTTTTCTTTGGTGGGAAAACTCTGTTGTACATCAAGTATTCCATCCTGATGGAATATTTGCCAAGATTTATTATATTCATTACTTTGACCTTCTGGAATGATTTCTTTATGCATGATGATTAATTGACTAGAATGAACCTCTTGACTTCCCAAATGGTTCTTAAACCAGTCTTCACTTTCACAGTCTTCTCTCATACTGGGGCAGTCAAGGTTATAAGTAAGATGGCTTCTTCCCATTGTCATTGCTTTGGGTAACTCTTCATAAATACCTTGCTTTGATGAAAATTCACTGTTTTTAAACACATACTCCCAACCTAAAAGATATAAAAAATCCAAATGTCTTTTATATTTATTAATTAGAAGAAAACAATCTTCTAAAACAAAAATAGGTGACTAAAATACATAACAAGTTCAAGGACTTAACAGCTCTTAATGCAATCTAAAAAGTACGATAATAAAGAATCAGAACTTAAGTTGATTAAGGAAATAAATTAATCATAAATAATAAGGCAAATATCAGAAAAGCAAAAACATTGATGAGGTCATCTAAAGTCACAATCATCATTTCATATCAAAGTCAATATAACAGTATCCAAACACCTTTCCTCTTGTACCACAGGTTATCCTGCATTCAAGCTAAGTTAGTTATCTTTAAAAGGCCATTTTTAAAATGTCAATAATGAAGCTAAACCCCCCCCCTTTAGAACTGTTGACATAAAGACACACCAGGCAGTATTAGTATTAGCATGTCATTAGGATGCACATGAAATCCTATGGTTAAACTTCTGCAATCAGAAAAAGGTTTCCCTGAAAATCATTTTCTATGTGATAAATTCCAACCAAATGTAAATTTTCAGTTGATTCCTAAAGATAAGATGCCTTCATATAAAAGTAGTTTTATATCGAAAACTTCCTGCCCTTTTTTTTTTTTAACCTAGTGCAGACTTACCTTCCCCTTTTCAGTTCCAAATCAGATCACCTTATTTTTCTGGTTAAGACTTTTTGTGCTTTTTCAAAACACTTATAAGAAAACCAAAATTCCTACCATGATTTTCAAAGCACGATATGATCTAGTGTTCTAACATTATGTTCCACTACTTTCTTGCTTACTTACTCCCTTTCAGCCACATGAGTACTCACTTCAAATGCCACTTTAAGAACACTACACTTGTTTTACTAAACCTTTTCTACGTTTAAATAAAAAAAAAAAAATACTAAACTTGCTGTTTCTCTGCCCGGAAAGCCTTCTCCAGAAACTTCCTTGACCAATTATCTCAATGTACTTCTTCACTTGAAGTTCTACTCATATATTGCCCTCTTCAGTATGGTCTTCCCTCACCACCCAATATACAATATTACACACTCATCATTTTAAATCCTCCTGCTTTGCAATTCATAGCACTTAATTTACTTAACATTATCTTACATGTTAACTTAGTCTAACCTTACTAGGATGTAAACTTTCATGTGCAGGAAATTTTTTTCTCATCTTGAATACCCATTGCCTAGAATAGGATGGGCAGAAAGGTGATTAATATCTGTGGAATAATTCATGAATCAGTAATACATGAAACACCACACTAATTCATCCTCTCATTAGAATATCTTTGTATGAATGTGGTAAATGGTTGAGATCAAATGGAATGCTACAACTGACCAGGACGTATTAATGTAGCAGATAATGAGATTTAGTAGGAAAGAATCTGAAGATAATGTACTTGAATTGAGGCTGTTAAATCCTGCTGCGTAGCCTCAACGCCCTTCCAAACTCCACCTCTCCTCTAAACAATTACAAACCACATTCATAAATGCTCCCTAGAAAGTCAACATGAAGATGAAATTCTGAACACTCATAGGTAGTGAAGAAAGAGAAAATGATTGACAAAAAGCACTAAATCTAGTTAAACCCAGAATTAAGTTAATAAAACAGTGCTAAGAAAGAAAAATGTAGGTACAGCCATTAGTATTAAATCTCACAGACTGAAAAGGATGTATATTATAATTATGACAGCCATGATTCTCAAATTTTAGACTGCATCAGAATTACCTGGAGAACTTGCTAAAATATAGATTGCTATGCCCCATGCAGAGTTTTTGATTAAGTAGGACTGGGATAAGGGCTGAGTATCTGCATTTCTATTAAGTTCCTAGGTAATTCTGCTGATCTCAAGACCACAATTTGAGCACCACTGTGCTACAGCAGCCACTGAAAACATACTGTACAAAAGTATACCTAAAAAGCCAGCATGTAAAGTAAAAGAGAATTCTAAAAAATATTCGAACAAAAAAGAAAGGGGAAACAGAGGAACAAAAGTTTTGTTGAAAACAATGTAAAAACAACAGAATGGTAGAGTCAATCAAATTATATAAAAAATGAAATATTAATGGACTACATATCAAATTAAAGACAGAGTTTATACGAATGGATTAAAAGGAAGACCCAATTATACACTGACCACAGAAAACCCACATTAAATATAAGGATCCATTAAAAATAAATAGATGGAGAAAGATGTAACATGCAAACAGTAAACATTAGAAAGCTAGAGTGACTGTATCAATTGTCAGATAAAGTAGACTTCAAAACATATTATTACCAAAGAGCAAAACATAATAAAAGGGTTAGTTCATCAGGAAGAAATAATAATCATTAACACCTAATACAGAGCCCCAAAATACATAAAACAGAAATTGACAATGTAAGTAATAAATAGGCAATTCCATAAACCTAATACAGAGCCTAAAAATACATAAAATATAAATTGACAATGTAAGTAATAAATAGGCAATTCCACAATCATACTAGGTGATTTTCACATGCCTTGCTCAGCAATTGACAAAACTAAAAAAGAAAAATAAAATAGTAAATACATAGAAGAAGATCTCAACAGGATTAACTACCCTGGTCTAATTTATATTTATGGAACACTACCCCCAACAACTGTACAACATGTATTCAAGTGTACATGGTGTGTTCAATAAGATAGACCATACGCTGGGCCATATACTAAGTCTCAATAAATTTAATTTAAAAGTACTTCAATGAAGGAGTGTATGTTCTCCAACCTCAACAGAATTAAATCAAAAATCAATAATGATGTCTAATAAACTCTAAACATTTGGAAACTAAACAACACATGTCCATATACTTCATGGGTCAAAGAGTACCAGAGAAATTAGAAAATATCTTGAATTGATAATACAACATATCAAGATTTATGGGATAAAGTAATACTAAAGGAAAATCTATAGCTTTAAAATACTTAGGAAAAAAATGCTGAAAGTCTGAAAATCAATAATCTAAGGTGCCACCTTAAGAAATAAGGAAAAGGCCAGGAGTAGTGGCTCACGCCTATAACCCCAACACTTTGAGAGGCTGAGGCAAGAGGATTACTTGAGGCCAGGAGATCCAGACCAGGCTGAGCAACATAGTGACACTGCATCTCTACAAAAAAATTTAAAAATTAACCAGGACTGGTGGAGCATGCCTGTAGTCCCAGCTACTCAGGAGGCTTAGGCAGGAGGATTGCTTAAGCCCAGGAGTTCAAGGCTGCAGTGAGCTATGATCTTGCCATTGCACTCCAGCCTGGATGACAGAGTGAGAGAAAGCAAGAGCAAAAGCGAAAAAGAAGAAGAAAAAGAAAAAGAAAGAGAAGGGGAGGGGAGGGAAGGGAAGGGAAAAGAAATAAGAAAAAGACCAAAGTAAACTTAAGGAAGGTAGACAGATTTAAAAAAAAAATGGCAGGAAAAGAAATTAACAAAATAGAAAATAAAGAACATAAAAATAAAACCAAAAACAGGTTATTTGAAAAGATCACTGATCAAGAAAGACCAGAAATCAGCAACACCAGAATAGAAAGAGTTATCATTATATACCCTAGAGACATTAAACAGAAAACAGAATATTATGAACTTATATTAACAAAATGGACAACTCAGATGAAATTCACAAATCCCTTGAAAGATTCAGCCTACCAAACCTGATTCAACAAGAATTAGATAACCTGAATATCCTTATATCGATTAAAGCTGTTAAACAAAAAATACTCCATGCACAGATGTCTTCACTGATGAATTCTACCAAATATTTAAGACAGAAATATCATTTTACCCAAATTCTTTCAGAAAATAAAAGAGGATAAAATAACTCCCAAGGTTTTTTCATAAGGCCAGCATTATATTGATACTAAAACCAGATAAAGAAATTATAAGAAAGTAAACCTACAGACCAATGTAGCACATGAACATAAATGTAAACTCTTTCATAAAACTGTAGCAAATCAAATCTAGGAAAATAAGAAAAGAATAATCTTGACTAAGTAGAGTTTATTCCAGAAATGCAACGTTGGTTTAATATTTGAAAAATCAATGTAATTTAACATATGAACAGATTAAAGAAGAAAAATCACATGATCATTTCAATAGATGTAAAAAGAATATTTGACCCAATTAGTATAAAAATTTTCAGAAAATTGGGAATAGAAAGGAACTTTTTCAAATTGATCAAGGGCATCTAAGAAAAACCTACATCTTACATCAACTTAATGGTGAAAGATAGAATTCATTTCCCCTTACAAATGGAAAAACACAGCTGGGTGTGGTGGCTCACACCTGTAATCCCAGCTACTTGGGAGGCTGAGGCAGGAGGATCACTTGAGGCCAGGAGTTTGGGACCAGCCTGGGTAACACAGAAAGACCCTATATCTAAAAAATAATGAAAAAAAATTAGCCAGGTCCAGTGGTACATGCCTGTAGTCATAGTCCCAGCTACTCAAGAGGCTGAGGCAGAGGAATTGCTTGAGCCCAGAAGTTCAAGGCTGCAGTGAACTATGATTGTGCCACTACACTCCAGCCTGGGTGATAGAGTGAGACCCTGTCTATAAACAAACAAAAAGAATGGACAACACAAACATATATGCTCTTACCACTTCTATTCAACATTCTACAGCAGGTCCTAGCCATTACAATACATCAAGAAAAACAAGGCATAAGGATCAGAAAAGAAAAAGCAAAACTGTATTTATAGATGGCATGATTATCTATGCAAAAAATCCCCAGGGACCTTCAAAACGATTATTAGAATAACTACTAAATGAATCTAGCAAGGTCCTAAAATATAAAGTTTATATAAAAATCAGTTTACATTTTTTAATACTAGCAGCATACTATTAGAAAACGGAATTGTTAAAAATTCTATTTATTGTATGCAGATACCTCAGAGAACTAAAAGTAGACCTACCATTTGATCCAGCAATCCCACTACTAGGTATTTACCCAAAGGAAAAAAAGATATTTTATAAAAAAGACACTTGCACTCTAATGTTTATAGCAGCACAATTCACAATCACAAAGATGTGGAATCAACCCAAGTGCCCATCAATACATGAATGGATTAGTAAAATGTGATCTATGTATACTATGGAACACTACTCTGCCATAAAAAAGGTGATCTAGTATCTTTTGTAACAACCTGGATGGAATTGGAGGCCATTCTTCTAGTGAAGTATCGCAGAAATAGAAAAACAAACACCACACATACTCAATATTAAATTGAAACAGTCGATCAACACTTATGTGCACATATGGAAGTAAAATTCAAGAGAAATCAAGTAGGTGGGAGGAGGGAGGAAAGGATGTACACCTAATGAGTACAATACACACTGACTAAAGGGCACACTTACAACTTCCACTCAAACTGTACAAAAGCAAATTACATAATCAAAATGTATGTACCCCTGTAAAATGCTGAAATTAAAAAAGAATTCTATTTATCACAGCTCCCCCCAAAAATACAAAAGACTGAGGAAATGACGATTTTAAATATATAGAGGACCACCACTCTTGATACAATAAAATATTCCTAAGAGAAATTTTAAGACTGTAATAATGGATTGGGAGACAAATGATGTCAAATGTAATTTCTCTTCCAATTGATGAACGGATTCAACATAATCCCCACCAAAAGCCAAGAGTAGAAATTCTCAACTTCATTCTAAAATTTACATGAAATGCAAATGATCTAAAATAGTAACAGCAATTTTACAAATTGTATTATCTGATATTAAAATTTAATATAAAGCTACAGTAAGCAAGGTAATATGGTGCTGGTGAAAGACAGACATATAGATCAATGTAATAGAACAGAGTCTAGAACTAGATCCATGCATATGTGGTCAAGTAATTTTCAGCAAAGGTACCAAGGCAATACAATTGGGAGGGGAAAGTCTTTCCTAACAAAGTGTATAAAAGCAACTGTATATCCACATGGGGAAAAAAATGAAGCTCACCCTTTACCTCACAGAAGAAACAAAACTTAGCTCAAAATGGGTCATAGATCTATATGTAAAAGCTAAAACTATAAAACTCCTAGAAGAAAATCTTTGTGACCTAGAAGTAGCAAGAATTTCTTAAATATGACACAAGTAGTACCAACCAAATTAATAAATTAAACTTCACAAAAATTAAAAACTTTGGCTGTACGAAACACAGCAGTAAACCAGGCACTGTCACACAAGCCTGTTATCCTAGCTAACTGGGAAGTTAAGGCAGGAGTACTGCTTGAACCCAGGAGTTTAAATCTAGCCTGGGAAACATAGCAGACTCCATCTCTTAAAAAAAAAAAAAAAAGACAGCAGTAGAAAAAAAAAGACAAGACACAGTGGCATATAAACATCCCAATCCATATAAATAACAAAGAATTTGTTTTAAGACTATACACAAGCTGGATACAGTGGCATGTGCTTGTAGTCCCAGGTACTCTGGAGGCAGAGTATCACAAGCTGAAGCAGGAGGATCACTTGAGTGCAGGAGTTGCAGGCTGCAGTGAGCTATGATCACACCTGTGAATAGTCACTACACTCCAGCCTGGTCAACACAGCAAGACCCTGTCTCTTAACAACCAAAACAAGACTACATATAGAATTCTTACAACTCTATAGTAAGACAACCCAATAGAACATGGGCTAAGTGAAAAAAACACTTCATGAAATGGAAGCATATGAAAAGATGCTCGACATCATCAGTCACCCTAGAAATGCATATTAAAAGCACAATACAGGCCAGGCATGGTGGCTCATGCCAGTAATTCCAGCACTTTGGGAGGCTGTGGTGAGAAGACCGCTTGAGGCCAGGAGTTTAAGACCAACCTGGGCAACATAACAAGACCCCGTCACTACAAAAAAAAAAAAGACAGACAAGAACAAAAAAACCACAATATAACTGTTAGAATGACTAAAATAAAAATACTAATGACAATACCAAGATTTGGTGAGGATGTGGAGCAACTGGAATTCTCATATACTGCTAGAGGACATGGTATAATCCCTTTGGAAAACTGTCTGGCAGTTTCTTACAAAGTTAAATATATACCTACCATATGACTCAGTTTTTCCACTCTTAGCTATTCATCCAACAGAAACAAAAACATATGTCCACACAAAGTCCTATACATGACATCTTCATAGCAGTTTTATTTATAATAGCCAAAAGCTGGAAACAACCCAAATGTTTATCAGCAGGTGAATGGATTCTACTCAATGGACTACTACTCAGCAATAAAAGAAATAATAAAAGGAATAATCTATACATGCAACAATATGGATGAATTTCAAAATCATTATGCTGAGTGAAATAAACCAGGCATAACAGAATACATACTGTATGTTTCCATTTAGTTTAGATGCACACTAATCTAAAATGACAAAGATCAGATTAGAGTTTGTTTGGAACTGAGGATAGTGAGAAGGACGGACTGCAAAGAGATAAAAGCAATCTTTTGGGGTGATAGAAATCCTACGTATCTTGATTGTGGTGATGGTTTCATGAGTATATGCAACTATCAGAACTCATCAAACATATATAATTTATATGGATGCAGTTTACTGTATGTAAATATTTCTTAAAATAATACTGTCTGATCAAATACAGTAAAACAATCTGACCAAAACTCAATAAAAACAGAAAATCTCTTCTAAAAAACTCTTGAGTGAAAGGGAAACTTTAAAAATGTAGATTATCTCGGTAACAGCAATAACCAAAACACTAAATATCACAATCTATAGGGGACAGTTAAAGATAAACTCAGAGGAAAATTCATAGCACTTAATAATTTCATTACTAAATAAAAGAGAATGAACAGATTAAGCTCTCATTTCAGCAATATGGAAAATGAAATAAACAAGAAAATTACAATGAAACAATTAGTAAGGAGAGAAACAAAAAACAGAGAATTGGAAAAGAATGAAACACTATACACAAATCCATAAGCTGGATCTTTAAAAATAAATAAAACTAATTTATGAGTAGCAACCCAATAAATACTTTTTAAAAAGAACAGTTATACAAAATAAAAAATTAAAATAGGAAAACATTATAGATATAAAAGAAATAAAAAGAATTATAGGAGATTACTTTGCTCAAATTCATGGAAATAAATCTTGGTAACCTAAATGAAAAGGATAATTATCTAGAAAAATTCAAATGTATAAAATGTAACCAAAGATAGAAAATGTAAGATAATGAGAAAGCTGTCAAAGATCTACTTCCCCACAAAGGCCTCTGCATCAGCCTTTATCTCTCAAACTCTTAAGACCAGTGATCTCATTCATTCACACTGACATCTCTAAATCAGACTTTTTGTCTGAGCCTCCATTTCACAATCCAATTACATGCTGCATTTCTTTGCTTGGAAATCTCCTCATCTCATAAAAATAAATCCCTATGTCCCCAGCCAAATTCATTATCTTTCCTCCTACCAACCTATTCTTTCTTCAGATTGTTTCTATTAAATGCTACCACAACTTTCAGTTACCCAGGATTGAAAATAAAACTGGAAATGCTTTCCTTTTTGATGGTTTATAAACCTCAGAATAATCCTAAAAATTTAGTAGAATACACTTCTCAAAATAAACTCAGTGTGCCTTGGCAAAAGAATATGTGAATAAATAAAGGCACAGATCCTTCAATCTAAAAGGAAATTTGTAACTAGAAACGAGAAAAAATTCTGGATTTTTTTTCAACAGAATGAAGCAAATTCTGCAAAACTAAAATGCAAGGACAAGGAGATGCTATGACATTTGGACCTCGAGAATATATACCAAGAGAATAAACCGGGGAGCTCATGCTAAAGATGCCTCAGTGTTTCTTCCCAGGCCTTGAGCTTTTAAGAAAAGCTATCAAAGAAACATCAATTATGAGCTAAAACCTTTCAGAATAGCTGAGCTTTTCCTGGCAATGGCTTCTAACTTCCTGGTTCTCTCACTCACCAGGGCTTGTGCCTCTTGTTCCCTCCTTCTTCACCATCCAGGGCTCTTGTCCTTGCTCCAATAAAGAGATCACGTCTGGCTTAGAAACAGAAACTCCTGCTTGCAAGAAATAAAACTGGAATTAGCCAGGTCTATAAATCAGATCAAGTTCATTGGTCATCAGGAAGATGGTGACATTACAGGCGGGAGTTAAGGAAAAGGTGAAGTATTCTAAAGAATGGGGAAGATGAAGTTGCAGGAATAGTGTAATAAAGCTGCCAATTCTACAAAATTCAACACATTTTGGGAAATACGTGAAAGAGAAATTTAGTAAAGCACATCAGATGCTTCCCGAACATTACACTAGAATACAGTCCTGTGTGCAGATTCTGAATTAGGGAGGGATCTCCTTACCCAGTGAAACCAGGCTCCTATAATTCTCCAACATCACCTTCCTGTACAAATTCCTCTGAGCAGGGTTGAGCCATTCCCACTCCTCTTGAGAGAAATTTACAGCCACATCCCCAAATGTCACCAAATTCTGAAAGGACATAAACACATTCTTGCTCTATTAGTGTTCATGCCCTCACATGAACCTAGGTTAAAGAGTTAAATTTATACTTTTAAAGAGAAATATATTGCACACAGCAAAATTTTCTGGCAGTATCTTAGATTCTGAGTAATGCATGTCTAGTAATTGCTAAACAAGTTCTCTTGGTTTAGTTTTGATATTCTATCATGGAAAGTATACAATTTCAGAGATAATTCCACCAATATAGAAAAGATTTATAACACACACAAAATTGGACAATAACAGAACACTTTAAACAATCAACTACAAAATATGTTATTCATAATAAATGCCAGAGCCTTTCTCAATATGAGGAATACACTGGGGCTTCAAAGAGGAGACAAGCCATGAGGTAAGCCTTATAAGATAAACAGGGTCTAAGCTGGCATTTTTCCAAACTCTGTACAATGGAATGGTCAATGTTCCAAGGACATTAATATAGTTATATAAAAATATATTTGATGCTTATAACATTGATTTTCTAAAATTAAATATATATGTAATAGAAACAATAAACAAGTTTTACAGTAACTTACAAAAATATGCCATAACAGAGAACAATCAGGAAGTTGAGTGACAGATCACCTTACGTATGAAGGTATGCCACTGAATTTGTGCTTGGTAGCAAAGACAATACTTGTCAACCAACTGTCAAAGTGATGAATGTCATGTCACTGATGACATCATGTATGTTATATACTTTATAATAAATATTACATATTTTATGTTCCATTTCATTACATATTTCACAAGTCCAACCTGAGACTCTTGTTTTCTGCACATTAAACATTTATTTTACACAAACTCCTCTGTAGATGGTTTTAAATGAATGGAAGATATATGGTTTAAATTAACAGCAGGATTTAGGTTTCAAAAGGTATCTGAATTAAAAAAAACTTTGCATATGCAAAATGAAGTTGATCAAAGCCTTTGACTTCTAAATCTGAGACGGGGTAAATTAAAATAAATTTCTGAATCCATATAACCAACACCCAGTAAAAAGAAATCGAAGAGGTTCAATAAAGGTTATTTGAGTTTGGGATGCATTTCCTTTGCAAATAAAAACTGTCCTGAGACTCAATGTGTAAGGGGTAATATCTAACAGCTCTTGATAATCCCACTAAGTTTCAAAGACAGTTGGTAACTTACTATGCTACCTGAGAGACAACAGTAATTTTGAGTACTATTAATTAACTTAGTGAACATTTCAAAGTCTTTGATAAAATGTATCAAAATGATACAGCTCTCACTAGAGGAACATACACAACTGTGCATGTCTAATGAGCAAGAGAGTTTTTAAAATGTTATAATGCAACTCTCAAATAATACTACTGCATATCCAATTAAGTATCTTTATGATAACATGGAACAAGACTTCATTTGCTCCTGAAAAATTCAAAATGGACTTTCTTTCTACCAAGATAAATCTGGTCTAGACGTACCAGGGCTTGCTGTGCGGTGTGGTAAATGCTCCTTAGCTTTGGTATGTCACAGAGCAAGGCTTGCTTTTATATTAGGCTGACATATAGCTAGGATTCAATGGTATACACCTAAACAGCTGTACTGATTTGTTAAATACTGAAATACCCCAACACTGGTTGGTAAACAGCTGCTACACTGAGTCCTGCTAGTGACTACACCAGATTTCCCCACAATCCAGCAAGTGAAGGTTAATACCTAGTTTGGCAGTGGTCTCCAGGATCCCAGGAATGAAGCAGATTGCTAGATAAAGCTCTTAAAAGACACTTTTTAGCGGCACACATGAACTAATGGATTCCAGGTTTTGAATGTCTGACATTTTCCTCTCAGCCAATGAGACCTGAATACCTTTTGAATATTTTAATATTTACTTTGATTTGATAAAAATATACATATGATTTTGTCAATCATTGAAAAAAATTAGAAAATAATGAGCAGTATTTTTACCCTCAGTGACTTTTTTCCTTTTTAAGTTAAAGAATTGGAAATCTTCCACCTCCACGCCTAACCCCGTGTAATCCTACCTCCTAGAAGCATTCACAATTACGTTAGTATATATTTGTCCAAATGTTTCCCTCTACGGATATGTCTATGATTATGTGTATATATTCATTTACCTGTAACATCACTTTTGTTGGCTGGATAAAATTACATGGTATATATACGACATCTCTTACTTAATAACCTCATGCTTATTTTCAGTTAGGTGAATATTTTTCACCACGATTCTGCAAAGGTCTCTAATTATTTTCTTAAAATAAATTTCTATACGTTCTTCTCTCCAATGAAACCACGATTTCCCAAACTTACTTACCCTTGGAAAAATTTTAAATTACAGTATTTTGACCCAGCAAGAACAGGAACCCATGAAAAAATAATTTAGACTGGGAATAAAGTATTGACTTGCACTGAAGAAAATCCTAATAGGAGTTCTTCAGGTAGAAGGAAACTGAAAGGAAATGGAAGGAAAATGGAAGCATAGAAACACAGGAAGAAATTAAAAGTCTCAAAACAGTTAACTATAAACTAAATATAATAGTAAGAATATCTTGGAGTTAAATCACTGTGTCTTATCCTGTTCAAGAAGTGGTTAGACCACTTCCACTGTTCACTAAGTGGTTAGACCAAGCTAATTAAAAGACCAAGATTATCAGTCTAGATTTTTAAAAACCAATGAAGTATATGCTGTTTACAAGAAGCATACTTTAAATATAATCTTTAGAAGCAGACGTTCCCAAAAGATGAGCACTAAAACCATCCTGGGAAATTCAATAAAAATGTTTTCTTGGGCCCCACCACCGGAGACTATGATTCAGGAATTGTGGGGTGGGGTCCTAGAAACAGCTTGAGCTCATGGGCTCTATCTATTCTATACATTATACCCTCAATTTTTCCTTCTTCCATTACCAATTCAGGGGCAGAAAAGAGGTGGCTGGCTCCTGCTGTCCTGATCTCACTCACAGACGAGGAATTCATTCCTTTGTTCATTCATATATTTATCTGCCAAATATTGACTGTCTACTACCCACCAGGCACTATTCCAAGAGTCGGGAATACAAAGGAGAACAAAACAAAGTCCCTGCCTTGCGAAGTTAAACTTCTAACAGAGAAGAAAGACATTAAACATAAGGTCATACAATGTCAGGTAGTGTTAAATACTATGACAAAAAAATAAAAGAGGGTAAAAGGTGACTAAGAGTGACAGGGGTGTTAACTGTAGATAAGATGATCACAGTAAGCCTAAATGAAGGGATAATGAAGAGATAATGTTTGAACAATAATCTGAGTGAAGTGGGACAGCAGGCCATACCAACATGTAGGGGGAAGAGAATTTCACAAAAGGGAGGAGCAAATGCAAAAGTTCAGAGACAGGAAGGAGCTTGGCTAGTTTGCGGAACAGCAAGTTCACCAGTGTTAACTGGAGTAGAGAAAGGTAAAGACTTGTAAAAAATGAGGTCTGGGGTAGTCAGGAACTGGAGCACATAGGGCCTTATAGGCCATGGTAAGGACACTGAATTTTATTCCACGTAAGATGGGAAGCAGTTCTGGGCAGGGAAGTGAAAGAATGGGCCCCATCACAGTCTCTTCAAAGTGTCCTCCTTCATTTTCTACCACCCTCTTCAAATCATCACTCAACATCTATGTTACTGGCCCTCAGTGTATATTACAACTTCTTACATCTGACTCAGTCACTAACTCCTCCCTTGGCCTCTTTTTCCTCATTTGTAAAATGAGTAATTTGGATAAGATCATCCATAATTTTCTTCCTGGCTTTATCTTTTTTTTTTTCTCTTTTTGGAAACAGGGTCTTGCTTTGTTGCCTGGATTAGAGTGTGGTGGCATCATCATAGCTTACTGCAACCTCAAACTCCTGGGTTCAAGTGATCCTTATGCCTGAGGCTCCTGAGTAGCTGGGACTACAGGCATGCACCACCACAACTCAGCTAATTCTCACTTTACATTTTACAAGCCTAGGTCTGTGCTGTCCAATGTAATAGCTGGATATTTACATTTAAATCAATTAACATTAACAATTCAGTTCCTTAGTCACACCAGCACATACAAGTGTCCACAGCCACAGGTGGTTAGTGACTACTGCATTAGTCAGTGCAGATATAGAACATTTCTATCCTCAACCATCATAGGAAGTACTATTGGACAGTGCCACACTAGTTGACTCCAGCATCTTCCTCTTTACAACCATTCTCTATACTTTTACCTAGCAGTTTATATGGTTTTATTTTTTATAAATAACCTAGAGAATAGATTTAACCTCTATGTATTTTCTTCTAAGTATAAGGAAAATTATTTTTTCTAAATGAATAATCTATTCCTTCCCAGCTTGTTTAAAATAATATCAGTACATTATCATATAATAAGCAAACTAGTAGACGCTCAATTCTATGAAGACAAAGACAGTGTCTATTGTTATTTACCACAGCACTTAAAACACAGTCCGTAATAACTTCGCGTTTAGTGAATGAATAAACATTTTCCATTCTTATGGAATTCTTATACTTACATTTGTTTCTCAATATTATATGCTGATCTTTTCATGTTTCTTCTGGCTCCCCCTCTACACCACTTACTGTTTTCATTATTATAGATTGATGTAGCTTTTTTAAAAAATGTAGTTTCTGCTCCTCATTACTCTCTTTTTTCAAAAACTGTTCTGCTATTCTTCCATATTAATTCCACTAATCTTAACTAGATGATCTAGAATATCATAACTGTGGCTTGCTACTAACTCAACATGTCCCTAAAATGGGACCTCAATATTCCTATGGAATCCTACTATTCAAAGCCCACAGAATGCCTAGAAATAGCCCTACCGTAGCTGACCCATACTTTAATACACAAGACCCAACACATCCCCTTCCTCAAAATCACCTCAAGTTGAGCAACAGACCTTGCCATATTCTATGACTAAGACTTCCTGCCTGTCTTGCCTTCCTTTCAAACCCAGGTCAATAGAAAAGCTCTATGCTAGCATTTACATCTGAATATAGACCTTGGCCTCAATGAATCAAGTTACCACAATGAAGGCTTGCATACCCCACCAATGAGTATATTTTTGCCTCTCAAGAGCTCCTAACACTGAACCCCTAGGAGGTACTGAACTATTTCTTGAATGAAGATGAAAATGCTTCCTGTGGAAAAAACGGAAGATAGCCAGGCTTTCTGGGACATTCTTTTACTGAAAAGGAGGACATAAGGAACAAGTAAGTCAATGGATGAACGGAACTTTGTTAGGCTGGGGAATTTTGGAAAAAACAGCAAAATGTTCACATAACCTGAAATATCAGTTGGGTATCAAGGAAGAGAGAAGAAATGCTCCCTTACCTTGGACATGGCTTTAAGAATTTAAGAATTTATGATAGTCCTTCTGTCCTCCTCCTTCAAGTTCCTTTCTGAGGAAAAAGTAGTGTCCTGAGAAAGTAAAGCTGGAGAAGGAAAAAAAAAAAAAAAAAACATAAAATGCCCTGCCTAGAAACCCTAGGCAGCTCCCAGCATCACCTGCCTAGAAACCCTCCTTTCCTTTTCTTTCCCATTCTCCCTATAGCACACAAGTAGATTAGAAGAGTCACTGAACAAGTCATTCGTATCTAAATTTACAATTCTTTTCCCCATGTGCTTTAGGTCTTAAGAATACAATATACATTTTTTGTGCATAAGTTATTCCTCATTTATAAACAATAACAATTACAGAATGACATTACCAAGTACAGATTCTTTCCCCTTTTACAAACGAAGGCTGTTCATTGATGAAATTATCCAAGGTGAGAAATAATTGAGCCCAAATGGAAACCAGGTCTGAATTTTTAGTCTTTCCACCAGATAATGATGTTGAAAGGAAATTATGTACCCTCCCACTTCTGCAAGGATGAGATAAAACTACAAACTGAATGCCTCAGAGAAAGCATCTTTACACAGAGTGGTATCAGAGGGGCCATGTGGTCTGGAGGACACTGGACCAAAGAGTCAGGACACCCGCTTCTGGTCCTGGCTGGCTATGACAAACTCCACCTGAAAACCAATATCTTGACTTTTCTTCTTAGTGATTTCCTCGGAAAGAGAGAAAGAGGGAGGAAGGGGAGGGGAAGGAAGGGCAGGCTATGTATGAACAGTCATCAGAACCTTTAAATCATGAGTTCTTTTCCACTATACTTCAATGCCTTGAAAAATAAAGCCATTACTTAAGAAGCAGCATAACTCAGTGGTAAGAACCACTAGGTTGGGGATTAGGACACCTGAGCTCAAACACCTGATCCATTACCATTCACTACCTATGCAACCTTTGGCAAGTTAGGTAACTACTCCAAATGTGTTTCCTTACCAGTGAAATGGTAACTATTCCCTATTAAATGCCGGCAGAATCATGAAATGATCCAATAAAGCATTTAGCACAGTGCTTGGCACATTCTTTGTGCTAAATAAATTTTAATCATCAGTCACTTATTTTCATAAAGAACACATAGTGGGTCTCCCTTTCCTTTCTCCTCTTCAACTCCTCACATGCCCAAGAGACTAAGACAGGAATGGAAAGACCTTCCCTGTACACCAGAGAGGGCTAAGGTCCAGCAACCTGGTCTGCTTTCCAGGCCTAAGGCTCGGGCTTCTCTCTCAGTTTCTCCCTCACCAGCTCTCTGCTCTTTTTCCAACTCTCTTCCCCTCTTCTCCTCTCCCCCTCTCCATCTTTTCCTCTTCATCTCAATTTCTGTCTCTCCCCAACAGCAGCAGTCTCCTAAACCACAGAGCCCACTGGCCTCCCCAAACACCAACACAGCCTCCCACCGACCACACAAACCAGACAGACAAACCACACAGTCCTTCATTCTGGCACTTCCCTGGCAGCCTGTGCACACGGCCCCACGCTATAGCCCACCCTCCACTCACAAGGGGTCATAAAAGGCCACTCTGGGTCACCCTGCCACAGTCAGGATGTCACACAGTGTTAAGTTACGCAGTCTCACATAATCATACACACTGTCGGCTTCACAGTCACACTCATTCTCCCACTCACCAGCAAGCACATTCTCGAACACTGTCAAATAGTCTCACAGGGTCCCACAACACACAAACTGTTCACAGTCACATACAGCCCCATACAGTGACGTGGGGTCTCACACACTGTCACACAGTCCCACACCTGCAGTCACATACTGGTCACACACAGTCACACAACGTGACATGGTCTCATACTGTCTCACAGCCTCATACAATCCAAACTTTGTTCACACGGTCACGCACACTGTCACATACTCTCGCACGCTGTCGAACAGTCTCACACAAACGATGACACAGTCTGTCATACTGTTCACACACGGTCTCCCACACGGTGATACAGTCTAACACTGTCACCCACTGTCAAACACAGTTTCAAACGGTCCGTCTCACACGGTGAAATCGCCTCACACAGTGCCACACTTTGTCACAGGCTCCCTCACATTCGGAGGCACGGTCTCTCACCGTGACACACATTCTCACACACTGTCTCACACGCGGTGGCATGGCCGCTCCCGGCGCCAGCTGGGTCCCGGCAGGCCCGTGCGGGCGCGCCCGCTACTGCACTCCTCACCGCCGCCTCCCTGCCGGCGGGCAACCCCTCGGCGCGGTCGGCGGGCCTGGCCAGGGCCGGGCTGTCTCCGGCCGCCGGCCGCGCTCACAAAGGCGCCGCGGCGCTCGTGCAGGAAGCAGGGGCCGCTGGGAAATGGAGTCCGGGCCGGCGTGGCGCAGAGAATCCTGGGACTGCTCGCCCAGGGCGCGGACCGGCAGTCGGACACGCCACGCGGTTGCGAGTCTTCTCCGCTGCTCCACCTCCTCCCCGAGCGCCTTCGGAACCAGAGTCCGGACCAGCTGAGCCTTATGAGGCCGTCTGTTCCACCCTCCGCCCAGCCACCGGTCCCGCCCGAGGCCTCGGAGAGCCGGCTCGGACTGCACAGGCGCAGCTCGCGCGTGCCGGCGCGCGTGGCGGGCGGGGCTGAGGTGCGCACGCGCAGTGGCCCGTCCCGGCTCTGGGTACCCGCTGGGGCTTTAAGACACTAGCTGGGGAAAACGAGCTGGCACAGCCCCCGGGGAGCGGGGGTGTGTGGGGTTAAAAGCTGGCTGCCTTTCTGTTTCTTCTTCGCCTTAACCTGTCTTTCTTTTGCCATTTATTGAGTGCCTACTGTGTTGGGCACTGTTGTAGGCTCTGGGGACACTGCGGTGAACAAGCAAATATCCCCATCCTCACGGAGCTGACATTCTAATATGGGAGGAAGTCAGTAAAAAAAAAAGGATACTGGTATATATTAGGAAGTAATACGTATTATTATATATGTTTAAAAAAAAAAAGTAAGCCCAGCGTCGTGGCGCACGCCTGTGATCCTAGCACTTTGGGAGGCCGAGATGGGAAGATTGATCGCCTTAGTCCAGCAGTTTGAGGCTGCAGTGAGCTATGATGAGGTCGCTGCACTCCAGCCTGGGCGACAGAGTGAGACCCTGTCTCAAAAAAAAAAAAAAAAAAGGTGAAACACAAAAAACCTCTCTGTGCATGTTCTGTAGAGTGTTAAAACCATTTCATGGTTGGTGGTCTTTTATCAGGAAAGAATGCTGATCTCACCCTTAGGAAATAAAGCCTGATGGCTGTTAGTGAGGAAGGGGTAAAATGATGTGTCTGACCTCCCATCTCGTCATGACTGGGAACTCAGTTTTAAGGTTTCTCTGGGATCCCCTTGGCAGAGAGGGGTCTGTTCAGTCAGCAGGAGGCTTAGGATTTTATTTTTAGTTCACAAACTTTATGTAAGGTACCAGGTTTTGCATCCTTTTGCACATTTCACAAATGCATGAAGAGAGTAGGCATCTCTAGCCTGAAGAAGCTAGGTGGTGACATTTTTCATTTTCAGCCATTATCTCTTAAGCTTCTTCTTTTGGCAGAACCTCTACAAAGACTGGTTATTACTTACAGTCACTAAGTGAATCAAAGTTTACCTTGATTTGTATAAAAACCACATTCATCCTACCTACATGGGAAATCAGCAGACAGATGTCTGCCTAGCATATCCAAGTTTAATGTAATTATGTACAAAATCTTGAGTAATAGAGATAAAATGAGGAATCCTCAAATAGAGAAGGCAACATTTATTTTGCCCTCAGTTGTCACAAAGGAAGATGCAATATATTTATCTTTTCATGGATTAGTATTGGAGCAAATTTAAGTCTGTAATCCATTTTGAGTTAATTTTTGTATGAGTTGTGAGGTTTAGGTTAAATTTTTTTTCCTATTTTTTAAAAAAAATTTTTGGCTATGAATGCCCAGTTGCTCCAAGACTATTTGTTGAAAAGTCTATACTTCCTCCATTGAATTGCTTTTGTACATGTCAAAAATGAGTTATCTTATAAGGACTTGTATCCAGAACATGTGTAAAGAACACTTAGAACCCACTAATAAAAATACAAATAGTACAATTTTTTAAGTGGGCAAAGAGTTTGAATAGACATTTCCCCAAAGAAATATGTATAATTGGTTCATAAGCATTTGAAAATGTGTTCAACATGGTTAGTCATTTGGGAAAGGCAAATCAAAACCACAGTGGCATACCACTTCATACCCACTATGATGGCTGGAATCAAAAAGTCAGATAACAACTGCTGACGAGGATGTGAAGAAATTTTAACCCTTATGCATTGCTGGTGGGAATGTAAAATGGTGTAGCTGCTTTGGAAAACATTCTAGAATTTCCTCAAAAAGTTAAACACAGAGTGTGTTGATTTTCTAGGTCTGCCATAATAAAATGTCACAGATTCAGTGTCTTAACAGTAACTTATTTTCTCACGGTTCTGGAGGTTGGCAGCTTTGGTTTCTCCTGAGGCCTCTCTCCTTGGCTTGCCTTCTCTTTGCCTCTTCCTATGATCATCCTTCTATGCCCACACATGCCTGGTGTCCTCACCTCTTATAAGAACACCAGTGACACTGGATTAGGGTCCCACAACTAACAGCCCCATTTTAACTTAATTACCCCATTAAAGACCTAATTTCCAAATATGATTACATTCTCATTCTGATGTACTGGGGTTGGGACTTCAACATATGGAGCCCATAACAGAGTTACCATATGGCCCAGCAATCCCAGTTCTAGGTTTATATTTAAGAAAAATAAAAACATACATACATGCAAAAACTAGTACATAAATGTCCACTGAAGCATTTTCATAATAGCCAGAGTGGAAACAACCCAAATGCTCCTATTAGTCAGCCATGAGAAGCAACGAAGTACTGATACATGTTACAACATGGATGAACCTTGAAAACATATACTAAATGAACGAAACCAGTCACAAAAGACCACATATTGCAAAAGTATATTTATTAATATATACGAAATATCCAGAATAAGAAATTGTATAGAGACAGAGGTAGATTAGTGGTGGCTTAGGGCTGATAGGACAGGATGGAGAATGACCATTAATGGGAACAGGGTTTCTCTTTGTGGTGATGAAAATGTTCTATAATTATATTGGTTAGACAACCTGTGAAAATACTAAAAAAAAAAGAAAATGAACTTGTCATTTTAAAATATGTGAATTGTGTGGTATGTCAATTACATCTGAAAATGTGCCTTTTCTTTGGCTTTTTTCATTGTTCCACTGTACATAAACTGTTTATCACTGTTTTGTGGCAATTTGGTTATTCTGTGCCTTAGTGTGGTTTTCTTTGTGTTTATGCTGATTGGTGTCTACCAGGCTTCTTAAATCAGTGGCTTTATGGTTTTCATCAAATTTGGAAAAATTTGTGGCCATTATTTCTTGAAATATTTTTCTCTCTCAGCCCTTTCTTCCTGAACTCCAATCACTCATATGTTAGACTGCTTACTATTTTCCCATAAGTCATTGAGTGCCAGTTTTCTATTTTTCCAGGCTTCCAAAAAAAAAACCAAAAAAAAAAACAAGGGCTTAAACCAGAGTTCTAATCAGAATCAGAGGTACAAACACACAGATAATAAGTACAAAAAAAAAAGCAATGTTGCCAAGCCAGACAGTTCTTAACCAATAGTCTTTACTATGGCAAAATATGGGGACATGCACAGTGAAACATGATAAAATAATTCAAAAGAGACTTCTATATTGATCAATTATGATAGAATTCCATGAACAGAGAAGACTGAGCAAATAATTTTGTTCATGAAGAAATATATAAACATTTCAGGTCAGAAAAGTGATAAAGAAATGCCCATGGTCACCCAGGGAGTGAGTTACGGAGACAGCGTCAAAACCCACTTTGTTATTGTTCTTTCTTTGGTCCCTGCTTGGTGCATCATGAGGTCTCCCCTCTCCACAGCGATCTCATTCACATGATAATGGGTGGTCCTACCATGCAGAGAAGGAATCTGGCAAAAGCATGGATGTAAATGAAGCACGGTTTACAGGAAAGGGGAGCTGCTGGAGTTACTCTGCAGGAGGGTGTACTGGGAGACAACGCTGTGGATTGGATGGAAGCGAGAGGCCAGTACAAGGCATTTTCATCCTTTTGAAAGGAAGAAACTTTGGTAGCCAGCCTCCAAGAGGGCCCTCAATGATCCTTGCCTGATGCTATTCATACCCTGTGTAGTCTCTGCCCACAATGACTCAGGCAGAGCTGGTTTTATGACCAATAGAGTATGATGGTGTGTGACTTCACAGGACTGGTCACAAAAGACATTGTAGCTTCTGGATTACTTTGCATTACTCCTTCCAGGGAATCCAGCCAGCATGTTCTAAAGACAATCAGCTGTACAGAAAAGCCCACATGTAGTGGAATTTGGCCTCTTGCCCAAGGCCACCAGCAACTCACCAGCCATGTAACTTGAGACACCTGGAAGCAAATACTCAGGTCCCAGTGAAACCTTCAAAGGACTGAAGCCCTGACACCTTGACTGGACCCAACTAAGCTGCTCCCAAATTAACTCACAGACAGTGAGAAATGATACATGTTGTTTTAAGCCATTATGTTTTGGTGTCATTTGTTATGCAACAATAGGTATCTAATACAGAAAAGAATTTAAAATTATGAGAGACTACATTGGAAAATAAAAAATAGATCTAAGTGGCCCAACATATAATAGGAGTATTAAAATTAAGAAACAGATGGAAAAAAACTACTAAATACAAGAAACATTTTAATCATTCTTTTAAAATAACCATATAATATTAACAATTAATCATTTATGTGCCATGAAAAAAACTTTAATAGTCTTCAAAGTAGAAATTTTATAGTTAGCATTCATTCATCATACTTTACAGAAGATATTCCAAACAGGTTGAAGTAAATGTATTTTTAAAAGTTCCCCATAAGGTTCTACAGAAAAATCGGGTATGGTAGCTCATTCAGGAGGCTGTGAGGCAGGAGGATTGCTTGAGCCCAGGAGTTAAAGGCTACAGTGAGCTATGATTAATACCACTGCACTCCAGCCAGGGTGACAGAGCAAGACTCTCTCAAAAAAAACAAAGTTCTACTGAAAAATAAAAGCAAACATTTATAATTTAGGGGTAGGAAAACTTTTAAGCAAAATACAACAGGATAAAGGAAAAAGGCCTGATTTGTCTAGATACATTAAGAGAACAATACAAAAGATCTATATGATAAAAACACTCAATTTGAGATTCTAGCCCAGACATTTCCCCTGAACAGGATACTCAGTATTTCCACTTGTATGTCTAACAGACATTTCCAAAGTATCACATTCCAAACAAAATACCCAATCTTACTTCTAGGAATGTATAGTCATTCATTGCTTAAAGATGGGGATAGGTTCTGAGAAATGTGTTAGGTAATTTCGTCACTGTGCTAACATGAGTGCACTTACACAGACCGAGGTGGTCTAGCCTATTGCATATCTATGCTATATGGTACAGCCTACTGCTCCTAGGCTACACCTGTACAGTATGTTACTGTCCTGAATACTGTAGGCAACAGTAACACAATGGCTAAGTATTTGTGAATCTAGGCATATCTAAACATAGAAAAGGTAACGTGCTGCAGTACTACTTTATGATGGCTATGACATCACAAGAGGATAGGGATTTTTCAGCCCCATTATAATCCCATGGGACCACTAGCATATATGTGGTCCATCATGGACTAAAACATTATCATGCAGCACATGACAGTACTACTCTTGGTCTTCCTATCTTGGTTAATGTTCCTGCTCTTCTAGTTATTCAGCCCCAAATACCCTGGAGTCATCTTTGATTCCTTTTTCTTGCTACCCCATCCAGGAAGTCAGCAAATCCTGCCAGCTCCACCTTTAAAATAAACACAGAATACAACCCTTTCTCACCTCCTCCTCTGGTACCGTCCTGTTCCTTGATCGGGCCTGAGGCAGGCATTCGGTGGAGGGGAGATGACTGGCCCAGAGCTGCTGTCTCTTCTGGGAAATGAGGTCCAGAGCCCAGCAGCTCTGATCAAGCAGAGTAGGCAGCCTAGTTCACCTGCCTGAAACCTGAGTTTCTGAGTCTGCTCTGGTCATACAGGCCAGCCACAGAAACCTGTCAATGCTCAGGGGCCTGGGGTTCCTCATCTCCAGCCTTGTTATGGCTTTGTGGTCTGGTCCAAACTTGTTCCCAGCTAGGTAACTGAGCTGATGGATGCTCAAAGTCATGGGAGGCCCAGCCGACTCACCCTACAGGACTGACCAAAGCCCCGATGTTAATTCCATCCTTTGTGTTCATTTCTGGGAAATGTCCTCCACAGATAGAAAAGGTCCACCCCAGCACAAGACTGGAATGGCACAGTGACCTCCTCTGGGGCACCGTTGCACTCTATCTCTCCTGGGTCCCAGCCCAGGGTCCAGGGCTCCAGTCTCTTTGTTTAGTTCTGTTTCCATGCAGCCCCATGGCCTCTATGACATCACCATGCAAACATCTGCTGTCTCCAATGATGATATCTCCAAGGTTCTACCACAGTAGCTCGCCCACCATTCAGAAGGCAGAGGTAGCATTTTCCCCACAGGTTCTGAGGTCTGGTATGGCGGAAATACCAATTCATCCACTCCACCAGCTGTGTGTCCTTAGCAAGTCATTTAAGCTCTCTCCGTCTCATCTCTGTTTACTTCACATACAAAATGAGGAAAATGATATCTATCTTATAGGTTTAGTAGATGTGAAGAACAAAGCACAGCTTTTAACACGATTGATTTGGAAATGTCGAAATCAGACATCTTTTTCAAAGACCAGGGAGTCTGAAGAATTAAAGAAGAAAGAAGAAAATTTTTTTTAAAACCAAAGGGACAGGATCCTGAGAGTTCAATTAGATAGAGCATGGCATTTGTTCTCTCTTCCTTCCCTCTTTCCTTACACCCTCATTCAAACTTGCTTAAGCCAGCACCAGGACTAGGATGAGGCACTAGAAGGAAGCAGTAAACAAAACATATAAATAGTTTAATGCGGTATTTCTTAAAATCAAAATTAATACCAAAAAAATCCATGAGGAAGAAACCATCAACACTTTAAATAAAGACAAGATCTGATTGCCGTATTAAAACAATAAGTGAGTGAGCATAGAAAGATTGAATTTTACACCTTAAGAACCTGCAATTCCAGGTAGACAGAATCACAAATTCATCCTAGTTGGTCTAACTCATGGTTCAGAGCTGCCCTCCACCTCCTCACGCCAGTCAAGAGCTCAGGAACAAAGGTGGGCTCAGTGGACAACTTCTGGTTGCCTTGGACATTCCTTTGTTAGGGTGTGTGTGTGAGGAAAGGAAGAGGTTTCAAATCAATATAGCGACACTGGGAGCTACAAACCAGACAATTCTCTGGTGATTCTTTCTCTTTCCCCATTCTTACCTTCTCAGGATTTGTCCCTTTCTAGTAAGAGAAAGTTATGGGAAGGAAAAAAATGGCCTCTTCACTGCTGATGCAGTTCTTGTCTTTTTCTATGGAGGACTCTTGTCTTAGTCCACTTTCTGCCTATAACAGAATACCTAAGACTGGGGAATTTACAAAGGACAGAAATTTATTTTTTACAGTTCTGCAGGATAGGAAGTCTAAGAACAAGGCAGATTCACTGTCCGGTGAGGGTCCAGTCTCTGCTTCCAAGATGGTGCCTCACACACTGCATCCTCTGGAAGAGAAGAATGCTGTGGCCTCACATGGTGGAAGGGCAGAAACGGACAAACTCTATCAAGCCTTTTTATAAGGGAACTTAATCCCATTCACAAGAGGAGGAACCCTCATCACCAAATCACCTCTTAAAAGCCCCATCTCTTAATACTGTCACGCTGGCAATTAAGTTTCAACCCCTGAATTTTTGAGGGAACATACTCAAACCATATCAACTGTCAAAAAAAGGTCTCGATTTTTCATGCCTGGAGTGCAACCTCATGACATCACGTCTCTGCTACCTCCACGGACTGTGTGGCCTTCACTTTGCACCTTGCAAATCTATGTGGCTGCATTTGTGGTAGCCGGTGCCATCTCAGAACACCCTGGGCACAACGGCAGAAGACAAGGAAGGACTTAGCGGGCGCATGAGAGGGAACTGCAGCTGAGCGGTGTGCAATGAATGGCAGGTTTTCTGTAGATACCCACTGTCAGGTTGTGTGCGCTGAGCCCCTGGGCCAACTGGGGTGGGGAAGGCAAGGAGAAGCCCCTTAATGGACTTGGCCCCAGTGGATGGACAGGAAACTGATGGTCATACCAGCCACCCAAACCATTTGCTTCTGCAACCCCAATCCCTCCATCTCTTGGCAGAAGATCTGTAGGGAGTTCCATGGAGAGCATCAGGAGCATTGGGTCAGGGTATCAAGGCCAGCTTGCTTTTTCTCCATGCTGGGTTCTGCCATTACCCAGAGAACAACTAGAGAGACTGCCTGGAGTTCCAGAACAAGGAGGTGAGCTGCAGAGAGTGACTTCACAGGAAGGGCTGCTTTGGAGGTTTGTCTTGCAGTGGACAACTTTCTGGGGTCCATATGCTTCTCCATCTTCCAATGACATCTTGGGCCTGCATAAGCTGTAACCATAAGTACTAAAGACGGCCCTGCATCTGAAGTGAAGAAGGACTCTGACCAGTTAGCAGACATAACCAAGGAGCAACCTAAAGTAGCAGCAAACCAGCAGAATCAGCCATCTGATCCTGAAGAGAAAGGTTCCCAGCCATCTTCTGCAGCTTATAGCCAAAATAGTGTACACTGCCAAAAGAGACAGAAGGAGCCATCTAAGAGAAGGGGTATTTCTCAGTTCATACCCCTTTGGTTAAAGTAACAAAAGTCACTTATCACTGGCCAAAGATGGAGGAGATAAAAAAGAGCCTACCCATGTGGTTGTGGAAGAACAGGTCTTAGATAAAGAGGAAGCCCCTCTGGAAGAAAAGAGACAGGCCAAGGGTGATGCTGAAGAAGTGGCTCAGAGGAAGCCAACTGGAGATTAAGGTTAAAGTCAAGGAAGAAAAACCTTCCGTGAGCAGAGCTGAGAGACAACCTGCTGAATTAGTAAGTAAGGAGAGAGAAGAGGAGAAGGTAAAGGAAATACAGGAAGACAAATCAGAAGGAGCAGCAGCGAAATGAGAGACCAAGAAAGTGCAGACCAATGAGCTAAAAGCAGAGAAGGACTCTCAAAAAGCCACCAAGACGACCAAAACTGTCCAGTGTAAAGTGATCCTCTTAGATGGCACTGAATATAGCTGTGACTGCTACATACAGCTGATAGGGGACAAATATTATTTGACAAAGTGTGTGAACACCTCAATCTCTTGAAGAAGGATCACTTTGGACTTACGTTTCAGGAAAACCCAGAGCAAAAAAAAAACCTCTCACAAAAAATAAATAAACAAATAAAGGTAAACAGCCAGAGAAGATTTTGCAGTTGTCTCTTAATCTTCCCTGGCTGTTCACTTGTAATGTGAAGTTTTATCCTCCTGACCGTTTTCAATTGATTGAAAATATCACCAGATACTTGTTGTGCCTTCAGCTCCGGTAGGACATTGCCTCTGGCCGCCTGCCCTGCTCTATTGTGTTTCATGCCCTCCTAGGATCCTACACGCTGCGGGCTAAACTTGGAGACTATGAACCAGAAGTTCATGGCAGCATTGACCTCAGTGAATATCAGTTTGCCCCCAAACAGATTAAAGAGCTAGAATAGGTGGTGGCAGAGCAGTACGAAAACCACAGGGGTTTGTCTCCAGCACAGGCTGATTATTGGTTCATAGACAATGCAAACGGACTTCCCATGTATGGTGTTGACCTACATGATGCCAAGGACTGTGAAGGTGTGGACATCAAGCTGGGCATGTGTGCTGACAGTTTCCTCATTTACAAAGACAGGCTGGGACTCAATCATTTTGCTTGGACAAAAATCTTGAAAATTTCTATAAGCTCAGTAGATTTAGGCCTGCAGAGACGGAACAGTTTGAGAACACCATTGAATTCAAACTGCCAACCATGAGGCAGCGAAAAGGCTATCGAAAGTGTACGTCACTTTCTACAGGCTTGAATAGCCACCAAAGGCCAAGTTCCTGACCTTGGGGTCCAAATTCTGCTACAGCGGCCGCACCCAAGCACGGACTCATAGATAGGCCAGGCAAGCACCCTCATAGATAGGCCAGCACCACACTTTGAGCATGCTTCTAGTAAACAGGTCTCCAGGAGTCTTGATGGAGCTCCAATTGGTGTTGTGGACCACAGATTTATGAAGGATTCTCCTGTCTCTGCTGGGGAGATTTCAGCATATGGCCCTGAAGTTGTCAGCATTGCTGTGGTACAAGATGGGGACAGCAGTAGGGAAGTGAGAAATGTGAGTCTCCTGCCTGTTATTTGGAGAACTATGTTTATTTAATAAATTACATAGAAATTTTTAGCCCTTCCAAATATTTAATTGTTCAAAAATTAGGACACTCATAAAAATTAATTAAATCCTACAACCCAGAGATAACTACAGTTGACATTTTTTGGGAAAAGCTATAAATGTTTTTGTATTCATGTGGCTATATACACATAACTGTATTTATATGCCTTGTAATATTCCCTTTTTAAAAAATGCTATCATATACAGCATACTCTTTAGCAACCTGTTTTTTTATGTAATTGTAACTAAAGAAATTTCTGCCATTAGATTAACTTCTATAGTTTAAATCTCATGATTACATATGAAGCCATTATATAGATATTCCCTTTTACTGCCTAGATTTATACTTTGTAACTATGAACAGCCTAGTCACACACTATCTTCATTGAAGTCTTGGTTGACTTCACTCCTTCCCCCAACCTCCCATGTCTCTTGATGAGTAAAAATTGGGAGGTGTAAACTCATGGATGGCCCCAACTAACTTCCATTTGTTTCTCCATGCAAGACTTCCCATTTCTAATCCAGCAGCAGTTTCCTTATCAGAACGTGGTGAACAGCATGAAAAACAGAATGATAAGAGGAAAGAGGGGGAATGTGTCTGGATGTCATTGCATGGTAAAGCATGAGCAAGCATCATGTGTTTTTCAAGGAGTAGCAATGATGTTCAATGGTGTCACATGATGCAAAGACTTGGAGAGGCCTGAGTTTTATGTAGAAGAGTACTACATTCTATATTTTAAAGGAACCACTCTGTTTTCTTGAATATAGACTACAGAAGAACAAGGGTAGAGGAAGGAAAACCATTAAAATGCTATTGCATTAATTCAGGTGAAAGATTATGGTGGCTTATAGCAAACTGGTAGCACTGGAAGTGGCAGGAAGTAGTCAGATTCTGTATATACTTTGAGGGAAGAGATGACAAGATGTCCTCATTGCATGTGGGATGTGTGACAAAGCCAAGCACCTGGAAGGAAATAGTCATCAACCGACATGGGAAGGCTTTGGGTATAATGTTGAGTCAAGAAGATCAAAATTTCAATTTTGGATGTATTAATGAATTTTGTTTTCTTTTCTTTTTATCTTTTTATTTTAAAATAATTTTAAATTTCAGGAAAGTTGCAAGAGTAGTACAAAGACCTCTCATATATCTTTCTCCTAATCACCAAATGTTAACATTTTGCCATATTTTCTTTATCACACTCTATATAAGCTTATCATCATTATTTCTGCAGAACCACTTGAGAGCAAGCTGTTTGACACTATGACTATGTACCCCTAAATACCTCAGGGTAAATCTCCTGTACATAACCACAGTACAACTATCAAATTCCTTGATATAATAATACTGTTATATACAATCCATATTCTACCTTTCTTGTCACTTATCCCAATACTATCTGTTGTAACACTGTTTTTTCCTGATTCAGGATCCAGTCCAGGAGAGTGTATTGCATTTAGTCTCCTTTAATCTAAATCAGATTAGACCTTTATCTTCATTAGCAGTGACATTTTAAAAGAGTACAGGTTGATCGTTTTGTAGACTATCCCTTAATAGCTTAAGGTGTCCTAATGAATATTGTCAGGTTATATATCTTTGGCAGGAATACCACACAGAAATGCTGTATATCCATCCCCAAAACACATGATGTGTTTGTACCATCAGTGATGTTAACTGTGATCCTTTAAGGTGTTATTCTTCTGGGCTTCATCACTCTAAAGTGACCATTTTTGTCTTTGTAACTAGTAAGTTATCTGTGGGGAGATAATTTGAGGCTACAAAGATATCCTGTTCACCATCAATCTTCACCAATAGTTTTAGAATCAAGGAGATTTCTTCTGTCTGAATCATCAATTAGAACCATGATGGGTGAAAGATAGTTATTTTTTTAACTCTATAATTCTTCCTACATTTAGTAGCTGGAATGCCTTGTTAGCATAAACTATCTAGGGTCTACCATGAATCACCTTGTTAGCATAAACTATCAAGCGTGATCCTAGGGGCATACCATGAATAGCAGACACTCCTACCACTCAGGAAATCCCACAAGTTTAGACAATATTTCCCAGAAACTGAAGGCAAAGGCCAGCCAACTTCTTTATTATACAGATGGTCAGAGTTGGGCACTTCGAGGTTAAACCTGAGCCAAGACATAAAAGAAGTGAGTACACTACCCAGGCAGATACCTTGGAGGAGAGCATTCCAGGCAGAGGGAATAGTTAGAGCAAAGGCTCTACAGTCAGAACTTGCTTGGCTTGTTCAAGAAAAAGCAAGAAAGTCAGTGTAGTGGAATGAAGGAAAGAACAGTTTCAAAGATACATGGAGGGCCTAATTAAAATGACAAAATCTCAGTGTAAGCACTGACACAGAGACAGTGTAATGGAAGGAAGCCCAGAAATAAGAAGCAAAATTATTTAAGGATCTAAAAAAAAAAAAAAAAAATTCAATAACTATGTTGGGAAATTAAAAAAATATGAGGTTAAGTGCTAGGTTTATATCATATATGTAATGAATAGTAGCTAGACAAAATAGTAAAATATTAAAAGACAAAATGGATAAAAATGGAACCTAGCATAAAATGATACTAAATTTCTAATGAGCATATCAAGAGTTTGAAATATATTTATACTCTTTATCCCAGGCCTTCCACTTTTGGGATTTATCATAAGCAATTAGAAAAATATATATTTGCCTAGAAATGTTTATGATAAATGTATTTTTAAAATGTGTCTCATTGAGATTATGCCAGGAGAAAAAATATATAATTTTATATGACTAAAATTTGGAACAATTTTTTTTTTTTTTTGAGACAGGGCCTTGCTCTGTTACCTTGGCTGGAGTACAGTGGCATAATCACAGCTCACTACAGCCTCAAACTTCTGGGCCCAGGCAATCCTCCTGCCTCAGCCTCTCAAGTAGCTGGGTTCTACAGGTGCTCACCACCAAACTCAGCTAATTTTTAAAAAACATTTTCTTATAGATACAAGGTTTTGCTATGTTGCCGAGGCTGGTCTTGAACTCCTGGCCTCCAGCACTTCTCCTGCCTCAGCCTCCTGAAGTGCTGGATTACAGGTGTGAACCACCATGCCTGGCCAGAACAAAATTTGACTTACACTATGATTAGAAATACTTAAATGTGTTAACATATTCTAGTAAAAATATATAAATGAGTGTCTCAGGGACTTTAAGTTTATTTATTGAATAATTTATTTTCTTATTGCTAAACAACATATATGTGATTATGCTGCTTTTATAACTTTTTTATAAATGGAATTTTCTTTTCTCATATCTCAGAGGAAGAAATCCTTCCACTTGAGCCTCCATCAAACTGATTTCTGTTCATCCTGTTCTACTGAAACTTAAGATTCCTGTTTCTAACTCAAAAGGGCTTTTCTAGGTTGTCATTTTCCTCTAACTCTATGAACCCTGTGGCATTGCTAATTATTTTCTTCTCCATGAGAGCAAGGTCATAACTCCTCAGGGAAAACAGGATTTCCCATGCAAAGCCTTCCTTTTAACATGGTCCTCTCATCACAGCACCAAATTGTCTCTTCATTTCTATCACCCAGGGCTATTTCTCATATTCTAACATATTAATTCATAAATGACTTAGAAATGTAAAGAGGAAATAAGAAACTTTGTTTAAAGGTTCAAACCCTGCCCCTTTAGTCATTAAGGAAGAGAAACCACTACATAAACAGAGGACAGTCACCTGGAGAAAGGGGAAGATGCAGTTTCAGATAAGAGTCAATGGAGCTGCCTAGTACCAGCCTCAAATTTCAAATATTTCTTTGTGACCAGGAGACATAACACCTCAAAAGCCCCTTGAAATTTCACCACTAAGAAATTAAATCATTCCTGGACAGTAATTGTATTTTCAACCACTGTGGAAAGATGTCTTTATTCAGTGAGCCAAATTCCTGTAGTTTTCCAATACCATATCCTAACACACTTCCTTCTGTGCTGGCTTCAACCAACCCCATTCCTTTTTAGAGAAATAAAGGCCACATTCTTGAAAGTCAACAGGCCAAGAAATAAAGTTATTTACCAAGAGGTCAGGCCTTCACATGCTCTGGGGGATTTGTGGAGTTAAGACAACAGAAATACTTAATGTATATAACCATGCTTTTATCTAGTGTTCAGGGTCTTGAGTTAAACAATATCAGATTGGTTAAATTATAAATAGCAATAAAAATGGAATACTCTGTGATCAAAAATGTGATTATAAATATAGTCATGATCAATTTCAGGTAGGAAAAGTATGTGGCAGGTACTCCTTTTCAAAGTATAATATAAAAACAGAAAGGTAAACAGAAGGGCAGAGATAAATGAATAGAACAAGTTCGGAAAATTATCCCCTTAAATTTCAACTAATTATCTCTGGACTGTGGGATTATGAGTAACATTTAATTCATTCTTTGTTATAAGTACTTTTAATTTTTTTTTTTTACAATCACCATATAGTCTTTATAATCAGATTTAAAAAAATAATTTGTTAAATGGGACCTTTCCTTCAACTAACTGAGGAAGACAAATTTTCTTTCATATTCAAAATGTACATTTTTACATTCAAAACACAAATGAAGTGGCCATTTCATCATCTTCTAAATTTCTCTCTGGCAGATTAAGGATTCTGAGAAAGTAGTAATGGTATAGAAGAAAGTTACCCTGAGAGAAGGTTGGCTTTGCACCAGCTTGTTCTTCTTCCTTCCTTTCGTCCATAAGCAACATTCATACATGTACGTATACACACAGATAGATAGTGGGTTGTTAGAGGGAAACTAGAGCCACTAACCCCTTTCCAGAATCAGAGATCCAGTCTCAAAAGATGTGCCTCAGTTTCTCCATTTTCAGGTAGAAAAGATCATTACTTTTTGTAGCTACTTTCTGTTCTTGAACTCACAACACAGTGCTGAACTATGAATAAGGTCAGGTAGGATAAACTGACAACTGTCTCCTTGAACTGCAGGTTCACAAGTGTGAAATTCAACCATCCTTGCTGAAGTTGTCTCAGTATCAGTAATAACTGAGCTCTGAACTTTGCTTTTATTACATGATTTCATTTGACCCTCAGCACAAAGCTGCAAGCCCAGCATTACATTCTTTCTTTACAGATAAAGAAAACTGACATAGGCATTAAGAAACTAGTAAATGTCTGAGTTGGTATTTTGAATCCAGTCTGATTCTAAAATGCATGCTTTCCACCACATCATTGTGTCTGCAAGCGAAATGCTGTCTCTACCTTCTCCTGAAGAATGTGTAAAAAGGCAATGTGGTGGATTTCTTGGAAAAAGCATCTTTGGAGAAAGAAAGTATTAGCTTCATTTCCATCATCATCCTTATCAGAAGCAGTAGTGGTAGCATTATTTTACATATATTAGCTCATTTAGTTAGAGTGCAGCCCCCTTTTTCAAATGTGGAAACTTAAGCACATCTCTTTTTTTTTTGAGACAGAGTCTCACTCTGTTGCCCGGGCTAGAGTGCCATGGCATCAGCCTCGCTCACAGCAACCTCAAACTCCTGGGCTCAAGCGATCCTCCTGCCTCAGCCTCCCGAGTAGCTGGGACTACAGGCATGCGCCACCATGCCTGTATATAATTTTTTCTATATATTTTTAGTTGGCCAATTAATTTCTATTTTTAGTAGAGACGGGGTCTCAGTCTTGCTCAGGCTGGTTTCAAACTCCTGACCTTGAGCGATCCTCCCGCCTCGGCCTCCCAGAGTGCTAGGATTACAGGCGTGAGCCACCGTGCCCGGCCAGCAGCACATCACTTGAGGCTGGAGCGCTGGCATTCTGGCTCCAGAGTCCACACTCTTAACTACTACACCATAGAGGTCACAAGGTCTGAGGGAAACAGGATCAAATCAAAAGGGAGTACCTCTGGACTCTGGGCCTGGCTCAAAGAAAAACTGCAGCCCACACAGTGGCTCACGCCTGTAATCCCAGCACTCCGGGAGGCCCATCTGGGAGGATCACTTGAGGCCAGGAGTTCCACCAGCCTGAGCAACAGAGCAAGACCCCATCTCTAAGAAAAGGAGAGAAAAAAGGAAAAGAAAAAAGGAAAAACTTCACCACCTTGGTCAGGGAAGGTTTCCTCATTCCGAGACGGGGCATAGCAGGGCCCGATCGGCATCCGCAACAGGGAGTCCCGACCACCCTGAACAGCTGAAGGGACGATCGGCTGCCCGCGGCGGTCCGGCCGAGAGCTGCGGCGCCGCAACAGGAAACTCCGACGTTTCCTTGCGTTGTCCTTCACAACCCACGTTATTTCCCCATAGACATATGTTTAAAATTAGTTACCAAACAAACTCTTAGGCTTCCGAATATTCTGGTGAGATGACCGCTCGGCGGAAATGGTGGTTTCACGGACAAAGTTGCTCACATGGACTCTTACAGCCACACTAAACGGTCCCCGTCGCACACACTCGACGACCCACGCCGAATCAGATCCAAACGCCGCACACCGCCTCAATGATTACCGCGCACACAGCGGAGGCCACTTACAACTACACGCAGAAACTCCCACGCCGACTGCGCTCCCCCGCCTCAGACCTACCCGCAGCTACCCAACGGCTCGAACGATCGGTCGCAGCTGGTCCGTACATACGCACGCGCCAGGGCGCCACACCCCGCCCCCAAACACATCGCGAGACGCTCGCTGCAGCCTTTACGTCTAGAGACTACATTTCCCAGAAGAGACTGCAGTGCGGACCCAATCACGGCGCGGCATTGCCGCGCTACGTGCGTCGCGCCATCTTCCGGCTCCGCGCGGCGAGTCCTCCGCTACCGAGGTAGAAGCGCGCCCTGAGCTGTGGGGGGCGCGGTCGCGGTGGCGCCTGGACCCGAGGAGTCGGCAGGTGAGGGGCTCCGGAGGTTTCCAGACGCTCCAGAATTCATGCGGGAGCGGGAGCCGCGGCCTGGAGGGTCTCGGGCCTGAGAAGAACCCAGACGTCTCGCCCGGCGTCTGTGTGCCGCCGTCTGGCGCTGGACTACATTTCCCGGCGGCCCTTGCGGCGCGCCCTGCCAGCGCCCCCTTGCCGAGCCCAGCGTCTTAGTCCCGGTGCATGGACCCTCTAGGTGGGTGTGGAGGGCCTGACCCCTGAAATTTCGGATGTTTTGCATTCATTCGTATGCGTGCTTTTTCCCCCCTTAAATCTAGTATAAAGTCTTGTTTCATGAGGTTCTCAAAGTGTTGCAAGATCACAAAAGATTTAGACCACTAGTTTAGAAGCAGAGACTTATCCTTGGTAATATTTTAGATTATTTTGTTCAAATTCTAACATTGCGGAAACAGTTGAGTAAATCACAGGCCATCTTGTGTAAATAGGATATCGTACAGTGAATACAAGTAATGCTTATAAAAGTGGGTCATAATGAGGAAAAGCTGGCTATTACATCATATCAAGCAACATTCATACCTATTTCATTTACACATTACTTAGAACTAAATAGTTGTAATGTGACAGGCACTGTCCTACACTCTATTACAAAATACTACTCATTTAATGATGAACTCAAGAAGTGATTAAATAATAACACTCTAAATACTTGGATGTTTTCTATTCCAGTGTTTCGTTTTGTTTTGTTTTGAGCCTGTGTGTCAGTGGGTGAGTGTTTTGAACTGTTTTTGCTGAATGGCCTCTTATGGTATAGAAGATCCAGTTGTGACTCTTTGTTAATGTTGCCCAACATCATATTTGATAGTTGCTTGATGTTCCATTATATGGCTGTGCCAAAAATGATTCAGCCACTGGCCTACTTGTGGACTTGCCTACTTATGTACTAGTTTTCAGTTCTATTCTTCAGCAAATATTATGCATGCAGCTTTGTGCATTGCTGTGTTTGTATGGAAGGGCACATTTATGTGTTGATGATAGAGTGGTGAGCATGCTCCATTTAATTTGCCTTATTGTCTCTTACCATGGCACCCCGTTTGCTGACTCAAGGCAAGTCCCATGAAGTGACGAAGCCTCAGATTAGGCTATGGAGCTCTTTGTAAATTTGGAAGTTGGGAGAAGAGCCAAATAAACTTCTGAAGGTATTGAATTTGATGCATGAGAGAGGTAAATGGTCTGGTCTTGGGAAGGCTTTATTCTAGGCTGGGGCTATGCAAATTATGCAGACCTGTGCCTCCTGGCTTTAGGAGAGCCTTCGTTGTCCTTCAGGTACCATGTGGGTCCCAGCCACTGGACCAGGTCTAAGCATCCCTGTCTCAGGTTTACATCAGTAAGGCAGAACCTCTTGTTATTTGGGGGGAATGGGAGAGAAGGAACCACATGTTCCTTGTCTCTTTGCAGCAGTCAAAGCTGGTTTCCTGGGTTTGGGTGAGGATCACCATTTGTCCCAACTCTAATTTTTATGGTGGGTGGAGGGCAAGCAGGTGGGGACTTGTAACCTTGGCATACTTGGAGCTGTGAGGCAAGCCTAGCCCCTCATGTTTGTTCTTTCCTCCCCCAGCTCTGCCATCTCAGGACTCTGCCCTTCCCCAAGAGAGGAACCAGAAGGAGGACCAATCAACCCTTGAAATCCTAAAAGTCATGTCCCTTGTGAGTTTTAAAATCATGTAAATATTTGCTTTCCTTATCCTGAAACTTCCCACCTGGGTTCCCATCCAGAAATTTGGTTCTCAGAGGTTCCCATTTTACAGAATAAAAGCACCAGGACCAGGCAGTTGGTCCCCTCTCCCGATGCCCCCTCCTCTTTGACAAATGCCCACGGATTCATTCTGTGTAGCATTGCACATCTCCTGATGGTTGTCTTCTGCCAGGAGGCTAGATAGAGCATAAATCCATTTCCCTGTATGAAATGAGAGCATCCCTTAGTCTTCCATGCTGTGTATATAAAACAAACAAACAAACAAAAAATGAGAGCATCCCTTGTAGGAACACTTAGGAGAAATCACATATGGAAAAGCAGGGGAGGTGGTGTTGGTTGGTTTTAATTTCAGTGTGTGGTGTAGTGTCCTACATTGGGAAAGATTGATGATTGGGTGTGTAATTGAGGCATGGCTGGGAACTGGTGAGAGATTAGATGCCAGAATTAAGGTCTAGTTTGAGGTTGAACAGAGTATTTGAATCTGGGTCTTTCTCCATTAGTTTCTTTAGCTTAAGAGCAGGAGAAGTGCGTTGAAGATGGTGGATGATAGCAAATGAAATGGTCAGCCACATAGGGGGATAGTCAGAACTTGGAAGAGCCTTAGATACCTGATCTAACCTCTAGATCCAAAATAAAAGGATCAGCTTTTGAGATGAAGTCATGCAAAAAAAAAAATAAATGAAACAAGGATGTTTGAGTCATTCTTTCCACTTGATAGAAAATTATACAGTCAACAAAAGTGATCTTCGTTCATAGTTTTTCTCATGAACAAAAAATGCTTGTGACATAATGATGAACTTACATTTACATCTCTAAGAAATTCTTGACTTACACAAAAATCCTATTTCTAAGATAGAAAACATTTTTTAATGTAATTTTTAAAAATAAACTATTTGGAGAGGCCGAACACAGTGGCTCATGCCTGTAATCCTAGCACTTTGAGAGGCCGAAGCGGGAGAATTGCTTGACGTCAGGAGTTCAAGACCAGCCTGAGCAAGAGTGAGACCCCTTCTCTATAAAAAAATAGAAAAATTAGCTAGGTGTGGTAGCATGCGTCTGTAGTCCCAGCTACTCTAGAGGCTGAGGCAGGAGGATTGCTTAAACCCAGGAGTTTGAGGTTGCAGTGAGCTATGATGATGCCACTGCACTCTAGCCTGAGCAACAGAGTGAGACCCTGTCTCAAAAAAAATAATAAAAGTAAAAAAAAATTGGAGGAAAGTCCATCAAAAATCTTTTTGTGTTTGTTATTTCATAAAGATAGAACTGTTTCACCTTAATTGAGAATTTATAATATGCTAAGTACAGAGTGAGCAGCACGCTTTATTACAGTTTCTTACAATAAGGAAAACTGCATTTAGCTTGATTTTAATTTTAATCCCAGACCTCTATATAAGTGCTTGGTTTGCAGTATAAAGGAGTATTTGAGAATATTTGAACATTCTATTTTACTCATGACCATTTCCTCTGTCACCTGCTCACATCCAGCCCTAGCCTTCTTGTTCAGTAAAACAACTCCTTCTGCAAAGACCTCCAGCTCTTTTCATCCCACTGTGAACCACTGAAATACACATATATCATACATACCTGTTGTTCCAGGGGTCAGAATTGTTCAGAGATGTGGCCATAGTCTTCTCCCAAGAAGAATGGCAGTGGCTGGCGCCTGCTCAAAGGGATCTGTACAGAGATGTGATGTTGGAGACCTACAGCAACCTGGTCTCACTGGGTACGGTGATCTGGTCTATTTGGAGGTTACCCTTGGGTATGTCTGTTCCTTCCTGGTTAGTTTCTGGGTGCCTTTCAGTTTTGTGACTGGTTGGTCATTTTTGTGGGGTTAAAGGGCAGTTGCATCAGCTGAAGCTGTCTTCCCCTGCCCTCAAGCAACCATCACATCTTCTGCCCTTCCTGAAACTGCCTCTCCTGCTTAATGACCAGAAGATCTGAATTCTGGGGCCCTCACACCATCACTGGGTGACATGTTTCTTCTCGTCCTCAGGTCTTGCGGTTTCCAAACCTGATGTGATCTCCTTCCTGGAACAAGGCAAAGAAGCTTGGGTGGTGGAGAGGGTGGCCACAGGAGACCTGTGCCCAGGTTAGTGAGGCATCGGTGAGAAGGGAGCAGCCACTGCAGGTATCAGGTCAGCTGGTTGGGAAGGAAGCAGCCCCTTTGCATTGGAAAATCTTCCTTCCAAGTTGCCAAATTCAGAGGTCATGTCTTAGTCGTTATCTTTCTCAGCTTGTCAGTAGCATTTGACAAAGGTAGTTGCTCCTTCCTTTCTGAGTGAGTACAAATATGGTGTTTCTTAAGGAAAGTATTTTCTCTTTGGAAAGATGTCTATATCCTTAGACCAGTTTTTCTAAAGGAATTTGTATTGGTGGTTTGAATTTTGGAGAGTTAGTTATAAGTATTTATTAAGCTTTTATTATGCACCACATAGTATGCCACAGTATACATTGGTGAGGCAGGCAGACTACCTCTGCCTTCATGGAACTTATACTGTAGTGGGGAACAGATGTTATACACATTCTTGCACTTGGGCAAAAAGAAAGAAAGAAAGAAAATGAACAGGTTCAATTGGGGTGCATGACAGGGCTGATGGCCTCTCTAAGGATAAGGAATTTTAGCTGAGACACAGAAGACGAGTTGTAGCTGGGGAAATACCAGCTATAGCCAGTGAGCATGAAGGACCTGAGCAGGGGGAGCCCTTGGTACCTCAGATGCTGGATAGCCGTGGGCCTGCAGTTGATGAGCAAGGGGAAGAGTATAGAGATACAACAGGAACGACAGCCACGTAAATAAGTTTGGATTCTGCACTGTGGGCAGTGGGAAGCCAGAGAGGAAGTAGAACCAAGCAATGGTTTGTGGGGACCTGCTTTGAGAAGATATAAATATTGTGCTTATCACAGGTTTTTTTACCTGCTAGTTTCAGGATTCATTGACAGTTTTCTCTCGGATCAGATATGAGTGATAATTACAAAATAGTATTTTTTTAAAACTATTCTTTCTCATTTAGTAGTTAACATACTACTGTAAAGAAGAGCTTTTTCCTGTTCATTTGTTTATACATTTATATCGTAAGGATTAATAGATCTTGTTTTATTCAGTAACAGATTATAACCCATTATCATATATCAAAATGTTCATATTTTTCCAAATTTGGCCAATGAAAATCCTTTCAAACCCTGGTTCCTTTGGACATAATCCTCATCATTTTTTTTTCAAGAGCATATTTTTAACTTTTTTACTTTTAACAATTCAAATAAAAGTCAGCAGCTAGTTAATATAAATACAGAACAATTGCACATAATTTACAAGCATGTACATAAATGCAAGAATAGCAAACCTCACACGAATCAAAAGATATCAGCTCTCATCATGTTGACTATTTAGCTATGACTCATAGGTCATAATTTAATTCTTCACATAAGCAGGGGTATACATTTGCAAAGTTTTAAAACAAAAACTAAGAGTAAAATAAGAATTTTATGTTTCTAAAAGAAGTAGCATAAAAGTCAATGTATAGAAAATAAATATAAGGGCATGATGGAGAATAGATTTGAGTAGGTAGACAGAAAGTATATTGTGTTAAATACTTCTATACATTAAAAATCCTTTTGTAGTCAGGCACAGTGGCATATACTTGTATTCCCAAGCTAACTCACGAGGCTAAGGCAGGAAGATCGCTTGAGCCCAGGAGTTCAAGGCTGAAGTGCACCATGATTGTGCCTGTGAATAGCCACTGCACTCAAGCCTGGACAACAGAGTGAGATCCCATTTCCAAAAAAAAAAAAAAAAACCTTCTAATTTAAATTATTCAGAAGTATCTGTATTCTTAGGGATATTCAAGTCATGATTGATATTGGCGGAAGAAAGGGTGAACTATTTTATATATCAGCCCCCAATGGTCCCTACATAACTAGCAGTTGGGTTGGAAAAGTGTATGAACAATTTAGTGTTAGGCATGAACAAAGCTGAAAGAGATTTAAGTCTAGCACTTAAATCCTTCAAATGCAAGTCAAGATTTTTAGTAATTTAAAACAAACCTAAAAATGATAAAATGTTTACACTCAAGTAGAGTCACCATTTGTTATTATTTATATAGATATATGTGTGTGTATATATATTTTTTTCTTTTTTTTAAGGGGATCGGTTCTTGCTGTCTTGCCCACACTGGCCTCGAACTCATGGGCTCAAGTGATCTTCCTGCCTCACCCTCCCAAGTAGCTGGGATTACAGGCATGTGCACCACGCCCGGCTAATTTTTCTAATTTTTTTGTACAGACGGGGGTCTTGTTCAGGTCTCGAACTCCTGGCCTCAAGCAATCCTCCCACCTCAGCCTCCCAAAGTGCTAGGATTACAGGCGTGAGCCACCGCACCCGGCCCCGTTCATTATTTTTAACAACCTAAACTGTTGTTCCTAATATAATAGAGTTGTTCCATATTGTCATTAGGGCTTTTAGAAGACAAAAGGCAGGGTTAAATATTCTAATGATAGTCTATCATGGTTTCGAAGTTACAAATCAATTGTTTGTGGGCCCCATCAAGTAGTGTCAGTTCCACAAAGTTACATACATAATGAGAATGAAGACAAAGCTTTACAGATACAGCTTTTTCAGGGATGCTTTTCAAAGCATTGTATGGTAATCCCAAAATCACAGGATTGAAAATCCTCAGATTTTGACTTTGAGCAAACTTTCTATGAACCAATAAATTCAAGAGCTTCATCTGCTGTTCTGTTAGAGTACTACAGGATCCTATTTCAGCATCTGCTGCTTTCACCTGAATAGGTTCAATTCATCTTTCTGGAAGGACAGAAGTGCATACCATTCTAAAATGCTGACTACCTCTATCCCAGAAATAAAAAAGTTTTATCTGATAGAAAAGAGATGAAAACAAAATATAGTTTTGAAATATATCCAGTGTTTGAATATGCTTTTCTCCTTTTTAAACATATGACTCAATCTAAAAAAAAAAAACAACTCTCCAAAGAAATATTTTGGAGGCAAACTTTATATAGAACTTTTATATAAAGCTTATTTTAAGTTATTAATGTCATACTTAAACTGCAGATTGTACACTGGGGGCATAAAAACTTGATTAAAAATAAACTTCATTGTTCCTTGTTACCTAAAACAACAAAATCAAAGACTCTTAGATCTGTTTTCCTTCTAGTACATATATAATACTTTTAAAAGTTGTATATAACACATGAATAATGCAATGTAATTTTTACTTTCTAAATACAAACAGGATTAGAATACTTGTTCATCCTTGAAAGATACTTCTTATGAATTTGCTGTAACTAATAATGTTATCCTTAGCTGCTGGTTTCATATCATTGTTTATCATTTGTGGGATACTGAGATCATTAAGATGAGGAGATTCTCTGTCCTACATTCAACACGTTAATGTTAATGGATCTTCACCAAGCACATGGCATTGTATTAGGCAGTGTAAGTGCCACCTGAAAATGTAAACATTAAAGATTGAGACTTTCTCTACAGATTGAAGGTACAAACTCCCATTTTTGATTTTTAGTACATTATTCACAATAAAGGTCAAAGCCAAAATTCACCATAAAAGGTATTAAGAATCCCAGAGATAAGGAATCTGAATTTGCCTTTTTCTTCAAATTGATTGGAATATTTTTGAGTTCAATCAAAGCACCTCAGAAAAATACAGTTACTGTTGACTATAATGAATTTGAGAGGCCAAGAGAATTTAAGACAGCACTGTTTTTCATTAGAGACAGGAGAGAAAGCTTGGCAATTTTCAATAATGTTGAGGGCACTACAGTGTACAGATTACTTAAAGATCTCCAAAACAACATATCTAAAACCCATAAAAATGTTATGAACACTCTGTTTAATAAATGACCAATGTTTTTATTAAAAAAAAAACCTCAACATGGAATTCCCTCCTACTCTGTCACCCTTAAAAAAGGCTACAAAGTACATAACAGTCATGCTTAAGATAAAGCTACTGCACAAAATATACAGCTCATGTATACTGAGGTGAGAAGTATCACACTGGAGTTTAATTGCACATGTTTTATACACCAGTAGTATAGCAACATCCATAGGCAGAAATCTCAACAGAATTACAGTAAACTTTCTTATTAAGGGTCATACACATGGTATCTATTTGAAGTATTAAACGGTGCATTTGAATTTAATGGCAACGTTTAAAAATGATATCCTTGTTAGCACATTAACTTGAGTTAACTTGAATCTTTCTATGATATACCATTCAGGAAATTAGGACAGTATAAAATTCTTGTCAAAAATACTTTGTTTATTTACAAAATTGTTAGTCAGTTAAAAATTGCCTGCTGAATTAGACTGCAGAGGGCCCCTTTTCTATAACTGTATACTGTCCCAGATATTAATGTAATGTCACCTAAAAAAAAACTTGGGAAAGTTGAAAATTACCATGTTCTCTACAAAATATATGTAATCTATACAGATCTAGAAGTAAGTCAGAAGTTCAAGTGCTTAATGTGAAAACAAGCAGAGAAAATTCAGAAGTGGTAAATTTTTCTCCCTTTAAGGAAATGGTATCTAGGTATGATAAACAGGTGATAATTCAGGTTCATAGTAAGTCACTGAAAGGACATTCTAGCTGTCCTTATGTAACACAAAGTCAGAGAAGATATGAGATGTGCTTATATCACTGCAGTGGCTAAAAAACATTTTACTGTTGTCCCCAACTATTAATAGTTTGTCCCTAATTATTACCATTTCAGTTAGATGTATTAACAATTTAAATGTTTAACTTATGCTAAATATCAAGCACCTGTTAGAAGTGGAAAACAAAACATTTTAATGCAAAGACTATATATAAGATTTTTATACATTATTCCATTATTTAAAACAGTGACTACTAATGTCCCGATCATTAACTTTAAAATACTATGCCAGGTCTTGTCAAGAAACATGAAAATACAGAAGACCTCACTATTATTGTTGCTATTTTGCAACTTTACAAGGAGCTAAACACAAGCCAGAAGCTATAGACTTATGACTGTTAGCGCTACCTCTAAATAGTTATAATATATAATTAGAGACGGCTTTTAGAAGAATGGAAAAGTACCCATGGAATAAATACTATATCCTGCCATAAATCAATAAAACTCAATAATGTGAGGTGGATATGGTAAAGAAAATGGCATTTGGGGGAAAGTAGTGCTTTTAAAAGACATTTCCTTGGAATCAGCCAAGGTTTTTTTCACATTGCCAAAAAGACCAAGTAATATATGGATCACTTTAATTCCTACAACCAATGTCCATATAGGTGTTTTGTTCTGTCCACCAGGCTAACTTTAATATTCCATGGTCCACTGCAATCTCTTGGTTTTCCTTTTTTTTGTAAGATGGCAGCAAGATGTCCTAACCATTGAGTAGATTAATGCATACGTGGCCATCATGACTGTGTGTGGAAACTGTCTCACCAGATGGGTTGTTGGACCACAGTAAAGAGATCCATAACCTTCTTCTTGAACAACCAAACAGAGTGTATGAAAAAATATCTTTACTTTGTGTTCTTTCTACATAGTTTTGTTCTTACAGTATCATGTGGGTGTACTATAATTGTGGCACAAGTTTTTGAGGTGACAGCAGCCAGCATCATTCCCACAAAATCTGATGCTTCTTTTTACCATCTTTATCATCTTCCATTGTAGAAGCAATCTTATATTCCAGTAGTTTTTGCTTAATATTTTCACAAATAACAAAATGAATAACAGTCTCTGATATGCCACCAAAAGAAGCAGACATGTGCCTATGAAGCCCTCCAAGGCCATCTCTTTGATACACTTGATGAACACACATTCAAAAGCATCCATGCACCTTCCCCCATGGTTCCTTGCATCAAGCTGTAACTGAGTCTTTTTAAGCCAAATGGGATTTATTGCTGCAATTGCAGGAAAACTTGCCACTGCAGCTGAAGTCATGTACTGGGTATAATCAGTCAAATACACCATTCAGCTTTTCCTTGCAGTTTCAATGTGTAGCAAAATATGTTGCTCTGGAAGGGTCCATCCCTAGTATATTTGGCCTACTCTATTAAAGAAGGAACAAGGTCCTTCTTTTTCCAAGGTCACTTTTAAGAAATAGAAAGGTCCAGGAGAGTATTGACAGATTAATACACTTGTATAACCACCACCTTAATTAAGATAGTGAGCATTTCCATAACTCCATTGACAACAGCTTCAGCCATAACTTCAGATAAAAAAAAATCACAGAAGACAACAACTATGTTATTACAAATTCCAGGGGACATGTGAAAATATTGCCACTGTACCACCACATCCCCTGACAGGTCTGCCAGCATGTTGTTCTTGCTTATTCTCCCATGTGTCCTCCCAGCACTGAGGCAGGATGCAGAACTGGTGACACATCCTGTCCATCACTTTTATTTTTATTTTTTTAACTGTTGTGAAATAAAATTTACCATCTTAACCCTTTGTAAGTGTACAGTAAAGTAGTAGTAAGTACAATCACATTGTTGTACAACCATCACCACCATCCATCACCAGAACTCTTTTCATCTTGTGAAAAATCCCCATCATTTTTAAAAGTCCACTCTATTTGGGGTATAATTTATATTCAATAAAATGCACGTTTTAAGCGTACTATTGATGAGTACTGACAAATTAATACACTTGCATAACCACCACCTTAATTAAGATAGAAAACATTTCCATCACCCTGAAAAGTTCCCCTGTGCTCCTTCCTGCACATGCCCTCATACCTCTAGTCCTGGGCAACCAATTATTTCCTTTTTGTCACTCTAGATTGTATTTGTTTTTTCTACAGTCTCATAGAAGCATTCGTTTTCTTAAAAACCATGGATTAGAGGTGATTCTGATCCATACCAACATTTACTCTTACAACCTCTCTGATTACCTCCCCCATCTCATTTATGGTATTTCTCCTTTCTCTGTTTTGCTTCCCACTTTCTAATTACTTAGACATATTCAAGAGCTTATATGTATTATTTTTAGTCTAAACCTTCCAATCCTAACTATAGTTCCTTTTTCTAAAAAAGGAAAAAAATGCATATTTGCCCCTTTTTTTGTTCTCCTTCAGTATTAGAATCTGGATATGATGCCAAGGTATTATCTCCAAAGCAGCATGTTTATGAAGTTGAATCACCCCAGTGGGAGATAATGGAAAGCCTTAGAAGTTATGGTCTTGAGTGCTCGAGTTTCCAAGATGATTGGGAATGCAGAAGACAGTTTGACAGACAACAGGGAAATCCAGACCGACATTTCAGTCAAATGATCATCAGTCATGAAAAAATTCCCACTTTTGACCAGCAAGCATCCCTTACTTTTTATCAGAAAATTCATACTGGAGAAAAATCCTATGGCTATGATAAATGTAGAAAAGACTTCTGGCAAAAGGAATTCCTTATTAATCATCAAGGAATTCATACTAATGAGAAACCCTACAAATGTAAAGAATGTGGGAAGGCCTTTAAATATGGCTCACGATTAATTCAACATGAAAATATTCATTCTGGCAAGAAACCCTACGAATGTAAGGAATGTGGAAAGGCCTTCAATTCTGGTTCAAATTTCATACAACATCAGAGAGTTCATACTGGTGAGAAACCTTATGAATGTAAAGATTGTACAAAGGCCTTCAGTCGAAGCTCACAATTGATTGAACATCAACGAATTCATACTGGTGAGAAACCTTATCAGTGTAAGGAGTGTGGCAAGGCCTTCAATCGGATTTCACATCTTAAAGTACATTATAGAATTCATACTGGTGAAAAGCCCTATGCATGCAAGGAATGTGGGAAAACTTTTAGTCATCGGTCTCAGTTGATTCAGCATCAGACTATTCATACTGGCAAGAAACTCTATGAATGTAAGGAGTGTGGGAAAGCCTTTAATCAAGGCTCAACTCTGATACGACATCAGAGAATTCATACTGGTGAGAAACCGTATGAATGTAAGGTATGTGGAAAGGCCTTTAGAGTGAGCTCACAACTTAAGCAACATCAGAGAATTCACACTGGAGAGAAACCCTACCAATGTAAGGTGTGTGGGAGGGCTTTCAAACGGGTCTCACATCTTACTGTACATTACAGAATTCATACAGGTGAAAAACCGTATGAATGTAAGGAATGTGGGAAGGCTTTTAGTCATTGCTCACAACTGATTCAACATCAAGTAATTCATACTGAGGAAAAGCCCTATGAATATAAAGAATGTGGGAGGACCTTAAGTCATGATTCAACTACTGTTCAACATCAGAAAATGCATAACAGAGAAACCCATGTGAATATAATAAATGTAGAAAAGCCTTCAATTAGCACTTACCCCTTATTAATCATTAGAGAATTTATGCTGGCAAGCAACCATATGAATGGAAGTAATGGGGAAAGCCCATTAGCTTAGGCTAATCACAACTTTTGCCTCTTGGAGGAAGACTGGAAGAATGTAGTCTAAGTGAGAATGCCTTCGTTGAGAGCTTATCCTTTATCCTAAGTCAGAAAATTCATAGCAAAGAGAAATTTTATGGATGTAAATTGTTTAGATCATGATTGTCAAAGAAGCAGGGAAAGGCTAGAAAAAATTTTGTCTCTAACACATTCCAGAATCACATTTTCTAACCACAGTGTAATAATTTTAATAATGAAGTTTTAGTTTTCTTGGAAATTAAAAAAACACAGCCAAATTATTCTTAGATTAAAACAAGGAAATAAATCATACAATCACCATGAATGGTAATGAAAATAATGAATTGAGAGGTTTACATGCCAAGAGACATGAGCTGTAGGCTACAGCCAAAGAGATGTGAGAGGTAGCCAAAGGTTCACCCAAAGGAATTTTTACAGCCCTTAAATGCATACATATTACATGAAAACCTGTCAGATTAAACTATCATACACTAAATGTACTACTAAAGACTACCAAACACCCAGACAATAAAAGAAAAAAAGTAAGAGAAAATAAAAACAGAAAATGATGAAATAGAAAGTGATCATCTTACAGTAATCTCAGTTTTTATTTCTTCCTGATCTAGCAGTAATCTAAATTTAGGAGAGTGTTTCTTAATTTCCACAATGTTAAATTGTTTTGGGTTATCTTACATGACTGTCAGACAAATGTTGGTTGCCAACCAAATAGCCATACACAATCCTCCTTCTTATTGGCAGCATTTGTGTCTTGCCTTAGAATCTGAGGCTATCAGATGCTAATTTTCCAGCCTCCTCTGCAGCTCAGAGTGGCCAATATGTCTCAGTGTTGGCCAGTGGGATCTTCTAGGGCTACTGGGGAAGATTTGCCTCACTCAGAAGAGAGTATATTTTAGTATATTTTAGAGATTCCTTCCCCTCTGACTTCCTGCTTTTAAACATTTCCTCATGAGAACATGATGCCTGGGGCTGCTACAGCTATCTTGGAACCAAGAGTAGAAAACAGACGACCTCAGAAAAGCTCACCCAGAGCTTGACAATACTAAGCTACTGGGTCAATTCTGGAACTGTCTCTTTGATGCCTTGTTAAGTAAGAAAAATAAATATTTGTTTCTGAAATTACTTTTAGTTGAATATTTTATAAATTTGCAGTCAAAAGCATCCTAAATGTTATAACTTCAGATTTTATTATGATTGGTAATTGTGGTCTGAAAATATCTTTTTTGAGTTTGACATTTTTCCTTGTGGCTAATACAAGATTAATGTTTGTGTATGTTCCATGAATACTGAAAAAATATATATTCTATTTTTTGGATACAAGTTTCTAAATAAGTTTATTGAGCCAGTGGATTATAAAAGAATGCTCCATGTTTTTAACATAATTTGTCATTCTGGATCAGAATTTCCTAAAATTGAATTTTTGGGGGGCTGAGATCTTGAATTTCCAGAGATTTTTGCTTAATTTATGTTGTTTGACCTAAAATGACATATTACCCTCTATGAATCATACCTTTTATCATTACATAATATCCCATTTTGACTAGTACAGGAGTCTACAAACCAAATCAAGCCTGCTGCCTGTTTTTAAAATAAAGTCTTACTGGAACACAGCATGCTCATTTGTTTACTATCTGTGACTGCTTTTGTACCACTACATCAGAGCTGAGTAGTTGCAATAGAGAATATATGGCTACAAAACCTATATTTACTGCCCGATTCTTTAGATAAAAAATTTGCCAACCCCAGCCCAGGGTAATTCTTTTGGTATTTTATTTAAGCACTGTAATACTAATTAATAGTAATGATTTCCCTTTGTTTACCTGGTATATTTTGCCCATCCATTTATTTTCAATCCCTGTCACTTTATTTTAGTTACTTACATAAAACATATACAGTCATCTTCCTCGGTGAACAGATATGTGCAAACCTACTCCCAAATGCCAAGGGAACTGAGAGGCTGACAAATCCAGTTTCTAAGAAAGAAACATTTAATAGGGACTTAAAAACAGATCCGATGTCTCTAGTGGCCAAGAAACTGTAGATCTCTGCACATACCCTCCAGAAAGTATTTTTTATATAGCAAGCTGTTTTTGGTAAAACGTGAAGCTGGCCATGTCTCAGACCCTCTTGTGAAAATTGTGACCACTGGGGGAAGTTCGATAAGTATCTTTATGAGGGGTTATCTATGCTACAGGAACTGTTTCTTTTTAAAGGGTTATCTATGCAATAGGCATTGTTTCTTGGCCTTGCTACAGGAATGCCTTGGTATGCAGGAGTCAAACACCTGTCATTATGGTGGTTTTGCTTCAACACGGTGTTACTCTTGCCACGCAACAAGCTGTTTTTCCTACAAGTCATGTGCTACCTAATGACATTTCAGTGGGACTGCATCTATGATGGCAGTCCCATAAGATTATAATGGAGCTGAAAAATTCCTATTGCCTAGTCATGTTTTAGCTGTCTTAATGTCATAGGGCAATTAACTACTCACATGTTTATGGTGGCACTGGTGTAAACAAACCTACACTGCCAGTAGTATAAAACTATAGTACATACAGTTATGTACATTACATAATACTTAATAATGAGTAACTGTGTTACTGGCTTGTGCATTGACTGTATTTTTTATCATTATTTTGGCATGTACTCCTAGTTATTAAAAACAAAAGTCAGGCAGGTCCTTCAGGAAGTATTCCAGAACAAAGCATTGTTGTCATAGGAGAGGAGAGCTCCGTGTGTGTTACTGTCCCCGAAGGCCTTCCAGTGGGACATGATATAGAGGCAAAGACAGTGATTCTGATGATCCAGATCCTCTGTAGGCCTATATGTATGCTTGTGTCTTAATTTTTAACACAAAAGTTTAGAAAGTAAAAAAAAAAAAAAAAAAATTTAAATTTTAAAAATAGAAAAACCTTATGGAATAAGGATATAAAGAGGAAATATTTTTGTACAGTTGTACATGTCTGTGTTTTAAGCTAAGTGTTATTACAAAAGAGTCAAAAAGTTGTAAAAATTAAAGTTTATAAAGTAAAGTTACAGTAAGCTAAGGTTAATGTGTTACTGAAGGAAAATATTTTTTATAAACTTAGTGTAGCCTAAGTGTACAGTGTTTATAAAGTCTATAGTAGTATACAGTAATGTCCCAGCCCTTCACATTCACTCACTACTCACTCACTAAGTCACCCAGAGCAACTTCTAGTCTTGAGAACTCCTTCATGGCAATTGTCCTGTACAGGTATACCTTTTTTTTTTTTTAATCTTTTACACTACATGTTTACTGTATCTTTTCCACGTTTAGATGCCTTTAGATACACAAATACTTACCACTGCATTACAGTTGCCTACAATATTCAGTACAGTGACATGCTATACAGGTTTGTAGCCTAGGAGCAACAGGTTGTACCACATAGCCTATGTGTGGAGGAGGCTACACCATCTATATCTGTGTAAGTACATGCTGATATTCTCACCAGTGACACAGTCACCTAATGATGCATTTCTCAGAATTCATCTCCATCATTAAGCAATGCATGACTATAGCTGATATTTCAAAACCCAAAATATGAATCTTTTTTTCTATAGGTAAATTCATATTTTCATTTAGTGTAATAATTCAACTTAATTCTTTTCATTTTACTTTGTGTGCTATTTGTTACCTTTGTCTTTTCTGTTCCTCATCTTGCCTGATGACTTCCCTTTTCTATTGCTAATTTAGAACTTCCACTGTTGTTTAGATTAGTGGCTATCTCCCCTTTCTTAATAGTCGTTATTTGGGCAGAATGAGATCACTATAATACTTTTCTCACTCACTGTGAATTTTATTTGCCACTCTCTTCCAAGAAGACACCACCCTTGCTTGCTCTTTTCCTCCCTTCATAGCCCATTCTTTAATCTTTCCTTCATTTCACTAACCTAATGAAAACTCTTAGTCCAAAGTTATTAACTTTGCTCTTCTTTCATTTATTTGATTTCACTTACTTTATGCTTATATTCACTTATTGCAAGAATTGCTCAGATTTCCATTTAAATTTAAACATACTCTGAGAGAGTATGACATTTATTGCTAGCCATTGCATTTCATTGCTTTCCCTTGTCTTGAGGTAACAGTTTTATTTCAAATGTCATTTAGCTAGACCATTTTCTTGGGTATTTATATCAGTAAATAATATATTCTGAATCTTCATATGTCCAAAAAAGTTTCTTGCACCTTCACAAATTATAGTTGGATTGGTAGACTATTTTTGGATGATAGTTTTTTCTCAGTAATCTATAGATATCATTTCAATAAATTCTGGCTTCTGGTGTTCTAGATGAGAAACCCAATGCTAGTCTGATTCTCTTGGTTTATGTAGATGTATTCATTTCCTATTGCTGCTGTAACAATTATCACAAACTTTAAAACAAAACTTTAAAACAAAAATTTATTACCTGGAAGTCAGAAGTCTGAAATAGGTCTCACTGGGCTAAAAATAAGGTTGTAGGCCTGTGTTTTCTACTTGAGGCTCTATGAGAAAGGCCATTTCTTTGCTTTTTCTAAGCAAAGAAAGGCTGCCTTTCTATAGTGTCTAAAGGCCACTTGCATTCCTTGGCTTGTGGCCCTTTTCCATCTTCAAAACCAGCAACTGTTGGGCTGGGCGTGGTGGCTCATGCCTGTAATTCTAGCACTCTGGGAGGCTAAGGCAGGAGGATTGCTTGAGGTCAGGAGTTCAAGACCAGCCTGAGCAAGAGTGAGACCCTGTCTCTACTAAAAACAGAAAAAATGGAGCCCGGCAACTAAAAATAGAAACAAAAAATTAGCTGGACATAGTGGTGCATGCCTGTAGTCCCAGCCACTCGGGAGGCTGAGGCAGAAGAATTGCTTGAGCCCAGGAGTTTGAGGTTGATGTGAGCTAGGCTGACGCCACGGCACTGTAACCCAGGCAACAGAGCAAGACTCTGTCTTAAAAAAAAAAAAAAAAAAAAAAAAAAACAGCAACTGCCAGACAAGTCTTTTGCACATTGTATCACTCTGATGCTGACTCTTCTGCCTCCCTGTTCCACATTTAAAGACCCTTGTGATTATATTTGGATCATCTGGATAATCCAGAACAACCTAAGCTTAAAGTCTGCTGATTAACAACCTTAATTCCATCTGCAACTTGATTCCCCCTTGCCGTATAACACATTTACAGGCAGGTTCCTAAGATTAGACCATGTACTCTTTGGAGAGCCATAATTTTGCCTACCACAGCAAAAAACTTCTGTCTGAGCACTCGCAAGTTTCTTTCTATCCCTGGAATTTAGGATCTTAAGCAAGATATGAGATAGTCTCACACCTTTTTTCAGCACAAGGAAATTTTCTGTCTAAATATTGTTCCATTAGTACTTATTAATTGTTCTATTTTATTTCTATTTTAAAACTTTATTAATTTGAATAAACAATATATTCTCATGATTCAAAAACTTGAAGATGTAAAAAAGATAATATAGTAAAAAGTCTATCCTTTGCCCCTGCTGTTGTTTATGCCAACAGAACACTATCTCCCTGGGCTTTGATTCTCTAAGTGTGATATTCAACCTCTCTATGCCTAACTCATCTCTCCTTTTAATATCAGTAGTCATTCCTCAAAATAACTCTGCAGTCAGGTTTTACTTTCTTTATAGAAGAAAAATGAAAACAGATGTACAGAAGTCGAGTTGCTAAAAAACATACAGCCAGGATGTGAGTGGTTGAGTTAGTATTTGCACTTAAGTTTGTATGACACCAAAATTTCCTTCCATCAAACACAGTGACTGCTGAGAAATGTCCTCCTCTCCTTCTTCTATACCATATAAACGGAATCAAGGTGGTAAATTCTTTAGAAGAATATCAAAGATAGAAGACATTTGCCTCATGACATCACAGAAGTCATGAAGCCTGATGGAAACAAAACTAAATCAAGGGACAGGAACTCTGGGTTCTGGGCCTGGCTTAAGGACAAACTGTGCTGCCTTAGACAAGCCTCAGGGAAAGTATCCTCAATCAACCCTCAAGTGGGCATAGCAGGCCCTGTATATCCTAAACCAGTGCTTCACAATGGGGAAAGCCAATTCCACAATTCAAGGTTTCTGGAATTTTTTTTACAGCCATTTTCCAATCAGCAGAAGGAAATGAATAACTTATGTACAACACAGAACCAAGGCAGGGCCAAGCGTGGTGGCTCACGCCTGTAATTCTGACTCACTGAGAGGCCGAGGCGGGAGGATGGCTTGAGGTTAGGAGTTCAAGACCAGGCTGAGCAAGAGTGAGATGCTGTCTCTCCTAAAAATAGAAAAAATGGAGCCAGGCAACTAAAAATAGAAACAAAAAATTAGCCGGGTATGGTGGTGCGCCCCTGTGGTCCCAGCTACTGGGGAGGCTGAGGCAGGAGAATCGCTTGAGCCCAGGAGCTGCAGTGAGCTATGCTGATGCCACGGCACTCTAGCCCTGGCCACAGAGTGAGACTCTGTGGGGGGGGGGGGCCCCCCCCCCCCCCCCCACCACAAAAAAAAAAAAACACACCACCACCAAAAAAAAAAAAAAAAAAAAATAAAAAATAATAAAATAAAAATATATAATTTTTTTTATCTTTCCACACAACCACCAACTCCTAAACAATAAAAAACAACCAAGCATGACACAACATAATAATCTATTAAAACCTATCTTCATATTTTAACTTTTTAGGCCGATTTTAAATTTTTCTCCATAATAATTTTTAGTTT
>CAUYRT010101015.1:0-11415 GCA_963574885.1 Lepilemur ruficaudatus | reverse complement strand
GGTTTCAGACTGTGAGTTTTAAATCATTTTAACTAGGTTCAAACACAGCTATATTAATAAAAATAGGAACCATTACAATCAGCACATTTTTGCCAATGAGAAATAAATTTGTTTATTCCTGTAGCATAAAAATCCATGCTTCATGATTCTGCAAACTCTTGGAAAGCATTTTCTGCATCCTGTTGATTGTGGAAGGATTTTGCCTGCAAAAAGTTTTCAAGATGCTTAAAGAAGTGGTAGTCAGTTGGCAAGAGGTTGAGTGAATATGGCAGGTGAGGCAAAACTTTGTAGCCCATTTCCTTTTACTTTCAAAGCATTGGTTGTGCCATGTGTGATCGGGCATTGTTGTGGAGAAAAATTGGGCCCTTTCTGTTGACCAATGCCAGCTGCAGGCTTTGCAGTTTTGGGGCATCTTATTGATTTGCTGAGCGTACTTCTCAGATGTAATGGTTTCCCTGGGATTCAGAAAGCTGTAGTGGATCACACCAGCAGCAGACCACCAAACAGTGACCATGAACTTTTTTTGGTACAAGTTTGGCTTTGGGAAGTGCTTTGGAGCTTCTCAGCCCAATCGCTGTGCTGGTTGTTGTATATAATCCACTTTTCTTCACACATCACAATCCAATCGAGAAATGGTTCATTGTTGCATACAAGAAGATAAGACAACGCTTCAAAATGATGGCTTTTTGATTTTTTATCAGCTCATGAGGCACCCACTTATCAAGCTTTCCCATAGTTCCAGTTTGCTTCAAATGCCAAACGACCATAGAATGGTTGACGTTGAGTTCTTCAGCAACTTCTCGTGGAGTTGAAGAGGATTGGCTTTGATGATTGCTCTCAACTGGTCATTGTCAACTTCTGATGGCTGGCCACTGTGCTCCACATCTTCAAGGTTCTCATCTCCTTTGCAAAGCTTCTTGAACCACCACTGCACTGTATGTTGTTAGCAGTTTCTGGGCCACATGCATTGTTGATGCTGTTAATTGTCTCTGCTGCTTTACGACCCACACAAATTTGCTTTTTGTCTAACATCATTTCCATAGTCTAAAATAAATATAAAGTAACATCAAGTAATAAGTCATTAGCAAAATATATAAAGTGAGAAATATGCATTAAAATGTTGTATAACATAACCATATTTTTAAAGAATGTATTCCAATATCAGATGGCAAATTTCAACAATGCTAAAACTGTAATTACTTTTGAACCAATCTATACCCAGTCATAGGAACAAAAAGAAAAAAAAATTATGAAAAAAATTAATAAAGCCTATAGGACTTATGGGACATCATCAAGTGAATCAAATAGGCATTATAGTAGTTCCAAAAGGAACAGAGAAGGAGAAAGGTGCAAAAACTCTTTTTTAAAAAAAAGGACTCCCCAAATCTGGAGAGGAAAATGAACATACAGATTCATTAAGGTGGATGCTACAAATATAACAAGATAGAAATAAGACAAAGATGCCCACTTACCACTTCTATTCAACATAGCACTGGAAGTCCTAGCGAAGCAATTAAGCAAGAGAAAAAAATAAAAGTTATCCAAATTGTAAACTAAGAAATTAAATTGTCTCTATTTGCAGACAACATCTTCCTATATATAGAAAACTATAAAGATTGTACCAAAAACTGTTGAAACTAAAACAAATTCAGTAAATCTTCAAAATTCAAAATCAGCAAATTGAAATCCATATTTTATTATTTTTATTTTTATTTTTTAATTTCAGGATATTATGGGGGTACAAACATTTTGGTTACATGTTATGACTTTGCCATATCCAAACCATAATTTGAGGTGTGCCCTTCCCCCCCACAATGCTCACCACCATCCATTAGTTATGAGTTTACCCGCCCCTAACCCCCCAACCCCCAGAGAATATTACTACTATGTGAGCACCTTGGTGCTGATCAGTCAGTGCCAATTTGATGGTGAGTACATGTGGTGTCTATTCTTCCATTCTTGTGATACCTCACTTCAGAGGATGGTCTCAAGCTCTATCCAGGAAAATATAAGAGATGCTAGATCATCATTTTTTTTTATAATTGAGTAGTATTCCATTGTATACATATACCATATTTTATTAATCCACTCATGAATCGACAAGCAGTTGGGTTGTTTCCACATCCTTGAAATAGTGAATTATGCTGCCATAAATATTTGAGTGAAGATGTCTTTATTATAGAATGACTTTTGTTCCTTTGAGTAGATGCTTAATAGTGCTATTGCAGGATCAAACGGTATTTCTATTTTTAGCTGAAGTCCATGTTTTAAATCAACATTAAAAAATAAGTTGTATATCTATACACTAACAATTAAGTACCCAAAAAAGAAAATAAGAAATCAGTCTTACTTACAATATCATCAAAACAGTAAATATTCAGGAATAAATTTAAGCAATGGTAAAAGTTGTATACACTGAAAAACTTGAATCTTTGGTGAAAAAATTTGAACGAGACTCAAATGAATAAAAAAAAATCCAGTGTTCATGGATTGTAAAAAACAGCATTGTTAAGATGTCCATACAATCAAAAGCAATCTACAGATTAAAGATAATCCCTATCAAAATCCCACTGACATTTTTCAATGAAAAACAAAAAACAATCAAAAAATTCATATGGAACCAAAAAAGAACCTGAATAACCAAAACAATCTTGAGCAAAAATAACAAAGCTGGAGGCATCATATTTTGAGAATATTCTACAGAGCAATAGTAACCAAAATAAATGATACTGGCATTAAAAGAGACATATATACCAATAGAATAGAACAGAGAGTCAAGAAATAAATCCACACTTTTATGACTGATTTATCTTCAACATAGTTACCAAGGGAACACAATGGGGAAAGGATAGTCTCTTCAATAAATAATGATGGGAAAACTGGATATCCAAATATAAAAGAATGATGTTTGACCCCTATCTCACACTGTATATAAAAATCAACCCAAAATCAATTACAAATTTAATGTAAGACATAAAACTATACATCTAGTGGTACACAAAATAGGGACGTATAAAGAAGAAATTTTTTGACATTTGAGTCAAAAATATGACTCAAAAATCACAAGCAACAAAATAAAAAATAGACAAATAGGATTTCATCAAAATAAAACCTTCTGCACAGCAAAGACAATATTCAACAGCATGAAGAGACAATCTACCAAATGGAAGAAAATTGCAAACAATGCACCTAATAAAGGGTTAATATCCAAAATATATAAGGAAATTAAACAACTCAACAAAAAAACCAATTTAAAAAATGGGCAATAGACCATAATAGAAATTCCTGGAAAAAAAGGCATACAAATGGTTCAACAGGTATATGACAAAAGACCCAATATCAGTAATTGTCAGGGAAATGAAAATCACAACCACAATGAAATATCACCTCACACTTGTTAGGATGGTGGTGTCTTAGTTTGTTTTGTGTTGTTAAAAAGGAATATCCGAGGCTGAATAATTTACAAATAAAAATGCTTTATTTGGCTCATGATTCTGATGGCCGGAAATTTCATGATTGGGCATCTGCTTCTTGTGAGGGCCTCAAGCTGCTTCCACTCGTGGTGCAAGCTGAAGGGAAGATGGCTTGTGCAGAGATCACGTGGTGAAAATGGAAGCAAAAGAGATGAGGGGAGGTACTGGGCTCTTTTTAACAGCCAGCTCTCACAGGAGCTAATAGTGTGAGAACTCACTCACACCTTAGGGAAGGTATTATTCCATTCATGAGGGATCTGCACTCATGACTCAAACACCTCCCATTGGACCTCACCTCCATCATTGGGGATCAAATTTCAACATAACATTTGCAGGGGACAAGCATTTACCATTGCAGATGTTCATTATCAAAAAGACAAAAGATAACAAGTATTATGTGAAGAAAAGGGGTCCCTTTTATACTGTTTTTTGGAATATAACTTCATATAGCCATTATGTTAAAAAGCCTGAAGGGTCCCATAAAAATTAAAAATGGAACTACCATACAATTTAGGAATTCCACTACTGGGTATATATCCAAATGAAAGGAAATTAGTATTTCAAAGAGTTAGCTACATTCTGATGTACATTGCAGCACTATTCACATCCTGTCATTTGCAATAACATGGATAAGTTTGGAGGACATTATGCTAAGTGAAATAAGCCAGGCACAGAGAAGATAAATATAGCATGATCTCACTTGCATGTGGAATCTGAAAAGTAGAATTCATCAAAGCAGAGAGTAGAATTTGCATTATCAGGGTCTGGGATTTGGGGGAAATGAAGAAGATGCTGATCAATGGGTACAGACTTTAAGTTAGGCAAGATGAATAAGCTCTGGAGATCTAATGTACAACACGGTGACCATGGCTAATAAAACTATATTATATTCCTGAAATTTGCTGAAATGTTCTCACCACGTAAATAAATGGCAACTATGTGAGGTGATGGATATATTAATTAGCTTGATTGTGGTAATCATTTTGCAATGTATAGGTATATCAAAACATCACCCTGTATACTTTAAAAATATACAAATTTGATTTGTCAATTATACCTCAATAAAGCTGAAAAAAGTCGCTATGAGTTGAAATTGTGTCTAGTCCATTTTCTGTTGCTATAAATGAATACCTAAGACTGAGTAATTTATAAAGAAAAAAAATTGATCTGTACAGTTCTGGAGGCCAGGAGATACAAGGTTGAGGGGCCGCATCTGGTGAGGGCCTTCTTATTGCATCATAACATGGGAGAAAGCATCACATGATGAGTGGGCAAGAGAGTGTCAGCTCAGGTCTCTCTTCCAACTTGTTATTAATATAAAGCCACAGGTTCCATCATAAATGCCACACCCCAATCACATTATCTAGTCCTAATTAGATCCCAAAGGGCCTATGTTTTAATACAGTTACAATGGGGTTTAAGTTTCAACATGAGTTTTGGAAAGGACATTCAAATTATAGCAAATCGTATTAACAGAAGTAACATTAATTGAGTTATTATTAGCTTTTAGAAGAATATACATTTGGAAGTCTAGTATAGCTTTATTTTACTATCATTATTTTTTATTTGGTAGTAACACCTAAAGATCAATATATTTGACTCTCTGCTATCAATATGAAATGCTATTTTTCCCTATACTTTATCTATTCTTTGTTCCATTCCACTATGATGTTTGTTGTCCAATATTAAGAGCACATTATTGCCTTTTGTATTGTGCCTAAGGGCTTAAGATATCATTTGGTGATAAAGAACACCCACTACTCCAGACTGACCACCATCAATTCTAAAATCCTATCGAGAATATTTTGACGCACAAAGAATTAGTGTAACTTTGGGCCAATTAACAAGAAGAAAAAGAGCAGACAAGACTGAATATAAATTCAAGGTGTAAAGTAACATTTACTGGTAAAAACTCTTGATGTAGTAAATATTTTACTTTATTTCTTAATAATGATGTAAAATGTGGATGTTTGTGCACTCTGGTGATAATTATTCAAGTGTGTGCACCCCTCTGCTACTAACTTCAAAAGCCAGGCAAGAAGTTTGTGGAGCAAAAACATTCAATTATTCAATCCCCTTCTTACACCCATCATTAGTTAAATGACCTGATTTTATATTCCTTTTAAAATTTGTAATAATTATGCTATAGCAGTTCACAAAGCCCATGACCAAGAATCTGGTTAGGCTTTGGCCTCTCAAAGTATCCTGGAAGTTACACACAATAGCATGCAAAGCTGCCCTCTCACTATTTGGCACATTTCTATCTGGCTGACAAGGCTGTTTGTGTCAAACTCCACCTTTGTCCTCCAAAATGCTCTCCACTGCCCACACATTGGCAGAGTTTTGACAGCTTTGAGCCAGAATGCACAGATCCTGCATAACCTTCAGGCAATAGTATCTAGGTTAGTGGTTGCCCTTCCATGCTGATGATTTTTTGTTCCAGTAGCTAAGAACCTGTTCAAAAGGTCAAAGTTCAGCCAGGTTGCTACTGGGCTTCTTTGTCCCCCTTATTCTTACCCCTGTGCCTTTCCATTACATTTTGGAAGAATATACTGGTATTCACCTCCAGTGTTCAGCAAGAGAACTGTCTACAGTGTCTGTGAGTGTCAAAGAATTACTCTATGATCCTTCATACTACCTTTTAGTAGTTTACAGCTCAATGATAGGAAATGTTGAGCCTTTTGGATTGTGCATAGGCTTTCTGCTCCTTAGGCAAATGTGGTTTGTTTAATTCCTATTGTTTGTTTCTTCTTAATCACATGTATTTGGTTATTTTTCTTTATTTCTTTAGACAAGAACAAGACTTTGTCTTTAATAACCTATAATTTGACTATCAAATAGCCCAATGGAATAAAAATAATAATAATGCATATACCTATTGAGAAAATTTTTAAATTCTGAGCATGGTATCACATAATAAAAAAAAAAGCTTGTTTCCCTCTCTACCGTAAATCTATATATGTATATTACTTTTTATATTTATACAAAAAAGATTACTCTGATGTCTCTGTTTTCATTTCTTTTCTTAAATGTTGAATAGAATTTAAGGTACAAAAAGAAAGGGATACATTAAACAACCATATTCTTACCACTAACTGTAAAGGAAACAAAAAACTGCATTGGGTGTGTTACTTAAGCAACCCATGCCCCGCAGAGATACACAGAATCCTGAATTTGTTTGTTTTTTTCTTTGCTTTTCCTTATAGATTTATCACATTTTTTCTTAAAAACACTAATTGTCCAAGTTTTTGAAACTTATATGAAGGAATTCTATTGTACGAATTTTTTTGTGATTTTTAAACCTTACTTCCTTTTTGTTTAACGTGTTAACGAAATGTATCTACAATGATGAGTAACTGCAGTCTACTAAATTAATATACTACAATTCATTTGTCCCTTTTCTGTTGATAGACGTTTGATCTATTTCTAGTTTCTATTTTCTACCAATAGAAACAATGCTCATATAAATGTTTTTATACATATCTCCTGGTGGAGAAGGTTAAGATATTTTCTAGGATATATACCTAGGACTGGAATTGCTGACTCCTATGCTATACTGATATTCATTATTATTATTTAATGCTATATTATTAATATTTTACAAACAGCTATACCAATTTGCATTTCAACCATCAGTGTATGAATGCACCAGTTATTTCATATCCTCATCAAGCCTTGATAATGTAAAGTATAGCATTTTTGTCAACTCGATATGATGTGAAGTGACATTTCCTTGTGGTTTTAATTTGAATTTTCTACTTACTATTGAGATAGAGCATCTTTTAAGTCATGCATTTGCCATTTAATTTTCCTATCTCATGAAGTGCCTTTTTTCATGAGATTGTCTTTTTTAATATTGATTTATGGGTGTTCTTGATATATTCTGAATATATGCCCCTTTTTTGGTGATATATGTTACAAACATCACCATTATCCCAGATTGGACTTTGCTTTCTTATTCTCTTTTTGGTGCCTTTTTAGAAACATGGGTTTTTAATTTTAATTTAGTTCAATTCAAACATCTGTCTCTTTATCATTAGCCTTTCTTGTGTTCTTTTTAAAAGTGCATTTCTCTACTCAAGATTGTACAGATATTCTTCTGTATTATCTTTCAAAAGGCTTTTTATTTTCTCTTCACATTTTATCTACACACTACCTGGAATAGATTATTGTGAGTGGTATAGATAGGGGACATGTTTCATTTATTTTTCATATTGATGTGTAATTGACACAGAATTATTTATTAAAGATGCAGTTTTTCCTTGCTGATCTAGAGAGACATCTTTATCAATCTAAATCTATCTGTCTGTCTCTCTACCTACCTATCTACTCTGTTTCTGACATTTCTATTCTATTCCAGCAGTCTCTTTGTCTACTTGCACCAAATCCTCACTGCTTTAATAACTGTAGCTTAATAGTGTGTCCTCTTACATAGAGAAGTAAGTCCTTTGATCATTTTCTTCTTCCAGAATGTTTTGACTATTTTATGTACTTTTCGTTTCCACATAAATTTTGATATCAGCTATTCAATGTCTGAAGTAGTTTTTCTTGTTTACTGTTAGAAGTTTTATACAGTGTGAATACAAGTTATTTGTCAATTAAATGTCTTATAAATATACTATCCAGTTTAAGACTTGTCTTGTCTCTTTTTATAGAGTCTTTTGATGAATAGAAGTTGTTAATTTTAATATGGTAAAATTGATCAGTCTGATCAGTCTTTATTTTTAGGATTTACAAGTTTTGTATCATCCATGATTTATCTTCCCAGAGTTCATTAAGTCATTCTTTTATATGTTTTTCCAAAAGCTTATAGCTTTGCTTTTCACCTTAAAATAGTTAATCTACATAAATCAATTTTTAGAATGCATATTGTGAATTACAGGCCCAATTTCATTTTATAAAACATGTGTTCAACTAATTGTCCTAACAACGTATTGAAAAGTCTAATTTTGCCAACTCATTAAACATCATATTTCTCACTTATATATTATTTTCTTTTGTGAATTATCTATTATGTTCAGTTTATCAGTTTGTCTCATCAGGGCAGACTTAATGCACTGACAATATAGTTTTATAATAATATTTGACACCTTGCTAGGCAAATGTTCATACCATGTTTTTCTCCTTCACATGTCCTGGTTAGTTTTGGACATTTTCACTTGAATATAAATTTTAGAATCAGGTTTTAAAGTGGCAACAAAAAATATTGCAATATTTTAGTTGAATTGCATTGAATCTAGAAATTTGCAAAATCTAAATTCTATATTCTAAAATAATTGATTCTACACGTTAGAATCCAGAATTTAAGCTTCATCAGGGCAGTGATTTTTATGTTTTGCTCACTACTGTATCCCATAGGCCTAAAATAATGCTTAGTGTATAGTAAGGACTCAATTAATATTTGTTCAATATTGACTGACAGAATAAATCTATAGATCATTTTGAGAAGATATATTTTTATGATTTTCAGTCTTCTGATCCATAAACATGTTGTATGATTGTATGTTGTAGGGCTACCCTAACAAAATACCACAGATTGGGTAGCTTGAATTGCAGGAATTTATTTTCTTGCATTTCTGGAGGCTAGAATTTCAAGATCAAGGTGCCATCAGGGTTTCTTTCTGGTGAGGCCCCTCTTCCTGGCTTGCAGATGACTATCTTAGTGTTTCCTCACATGGCCTTTCCTCTGTGTGAGTTCAGAGAGAGATCTCTGGTGACACTTTCTTTTTTAATAAGGATACCAGTTCTGTGGGATTAGGACTCCATGCTTATGACCTCATTTAACCTTAATTAATCTCCATAAATGATCCATCTCCAAATACAGTCACAGTGAAGTTTAGAGCATTAACATATGAATTTGGAGGCAACATGATTCAGTCCATAACATCACCATTTATTTAAGTCTTCCTTAATTTTTTGAAATAAAGTTTTATAGTTCCTCCAGAAAGGAAAATTTTCTGATAAGTATAATTTATATATTGATGTTATTAAAATATATTTTTTAAGTTAAATTATATTAAAAATATAATTTTTAAATTACACTTTTTCCTGTTTGGTTTTGGTATACACAAATGCAATTTGATTTTCTTTAGTGATTTTTGTAATTAGCAATGTTGTTGAAATTTTTACTTAATTTCATGATTTATCCATAAATTATTTTGAGTTGTCTATCTACAGAACAATATCATTATTTTCAATTCCTATAGATTTTTTTTCTTGCCTATATTACTGAATAGGATCTTCAACGCAAAGTTGAAAAAAAATGATGGTAACAAGAGCCCTTATCTTGATACTTAAGTCTGTAAACTGTGAAACATCTTCAATGTTCAATAACTATTAACATAGACCTGGTACACATGTAAATGATTTTTTAATGTTTTAACCCTAAGTATTATGTTTACTCTTGATTTTATGGGTAATTTTCCTTGTTAAAATATTATATCTTGTTTGCTATATTTTTTCTTTTCATAAATGAACATTGGATTTTTACAAATGTGTTTTGTCATCTAGAGAGCTCATTGATTTTTCTTACAAATATGCTAATGTAGTGAATTATATTAATTGATCTTCCAAAGTCATTATAACCTCTCTACATTACCACTGGTCTAGTTTTCTATTATGATGTTCTTGTCTTTACTACCAACAGCAGTACTTTTCTTTGACCGTTCATAATTTAAATATCCCATTTTCTTTTGAGAACTAAGTGATACCATGGCCAAGGTTATACCATAATCAGTCTGAGTTTCAACCTCCCTTCACTTTGTGTGCAACTTGCTTTTGATCAACATCTCTCTGCTTTTTACCTCATGAGAAAATAAGCTTTCAAATTAACCTTCTACATGCAGGTTTATTCAATAATACAGAAATTTTATTTTCCCCTCAGGGGAGAGAAAAATCTAGATATGACCAACAAAATTTTTCCCTCACATTAAAGATTTAGAGAAAACACTTCTGTTTTCAAAATTCCTTCTAGGTCAAAAGCCCCAAGGGGAGGGAGCTTTGTTATGGGTACAAGTACAAGTGAAACAAATTACTTGGAATCGAGGAATATACTAAAGTAGCATTGTGGAGAATTCTCTTTCTTTTCAGTCCTTAGCTAAATGCACTAGAACAAAAAAAAATGATGACCTTCATAGATAAGGTTGAAATGAAGTAAAAATGCTTTCACTTCCTTTTTAACCCTGAAGGTTGATTTTTATCAGAACACTTAAATGAATTTAGAAAGGATGTCTACAAGCAAGGGTGAACTTTCAATTTACTTTTTCATTTTCCATTCTTTATGGTCAATTACATTTCTTAGGACCGTCACCTAGCATTTGTTTATTAGTTTTAATATTAAATTAAATAATTTTATTTAACTAGAAAACTGATGTTTTATTTTTTAATATGACAGATATGTTGGTGTTTGTGCAATATATAACTGTTAAAATGTGTACCCTCTCTTGGAGTACATTAATGTACTGTATTTACATATTATCTTTTCCATTCAATTAATTTTAGTATTCAGACATCGTTTAGTTTTAAATATACTGTTTGTCACAGATTTTGCTGATGTATAATCCAATATCATTAGTTATTTATTTTTCTACCAGCATAATTTAGCTGCACAGAACTCTCTTAATCTTGGACCAGTTTTTTTGTGTGCTTGCTATGACCACACTTACAGGCACTTTACTTATATTATGTCGTTAAATATGAAATATTTGATTTTGAATCAAAAGTTTAGTTTATTATATCTCAAGCAAGAAACAGTACAATTAATCAAATAATGTGCCTAAACTATTAACATGGTTTTGCTATCTTTTTTTTTTTTTTGAGACAGAGTCTCACTCTGTTGCCTGGGCTGTAGAGTGCCGTGGCATCAGCCTAGCTCACAGCAACCTCAAACTCCTGGGCTCAAGCAATCCTCCTGCCTCAGCCTCCCAAGTAGCTGGGACTACAG
>CAUYRT010101014.1:0-17323 GCA_963574885.1 Lepilemur ruficaudatus | reverse complement strand
TCACCTGAAACTTACAAATTTAACATTATCAAAGAAGGAATGCTTCTACACTCTTACAAAGACCACTAGAAAGAAACAATTAAAAAGCTAAGAAACTGTCTCAAAGGCATTTTTTTTTTATAATCCTTCCTCCACAGCAAGATAATGTTATTAAATAATCCAATCCATTCACAAAATGGCTCTCTGCATCTGCTCTGGTGTCTTCTGCCATATCACTGCATATTTATGCATGACTGAGATAAGTGTTTCCTTAACATTGTTATTTCGATAACCTGAAGCTGTTCTGTTACCTCTGGGCTCTCATCCTCTCCTATTTATACAGTGAAGCCTGTTTCAACAGAAGTAAAGAGTAAAAAAAAAATAGGTTATGAAATTATCCATCTAACCAGATTTTAAGGAAAGATAACATGATCCTAAAAAGCTTTTACTCCTGCAGCTAGGTCTCCCAAGACAACAATAATTGTAAAACTCAAAAGCTACTTACCCATGGCAAATTGGAAGAAGCTCAATATCGGCTCCTCCCACCATAACCCCCACTTCCTCCACTGCCTCCAGGACCATAGTTTCCTAGAATTGTTGGAACAGCAAGAGAAAGGATGATTAGCCCAAATAGACAGTCGACTCTACTTTATACCCATTTAGCCTTTAAAACAAGCCGATCATAACCTAATGTGCCCAATTAGCCAAATTGCTTGGGAGATAAATTACCCAGGTTCATAGATCTCTCTTCTTAAAATCTTTAATACATTTTGCTGATATTTTTTAAAGGGTCCTCTCAACATTATTTGGGAGAAAGTATAAATTTTAGGACTGTATGAAGAACAGAATACACATAAAACCTTTAGTCCTACTAAAAACTTTCTCGAAAATTAAGCTAAACTGGTTGGAATAAAGTCACAGAACTATTTAACTTTCAAAGAGGCTCACCATACCAATTTATACCACTTGCAATATGCTCAGTAATTGACTTTCTCCTTGATTAGACAAGGACAAAGAAAAAAAAAACCCCCACCAGAAGTATCTAAACTACCTTCCTCAGTCCAAAATTTCACCAGCCACCTCCACCCACCCCAACCCCCAATGTGATGTTACAATTGTTTGCTGATGTACTTCTGCAGATATCTCTGCAAAATGTCTTTAATTCAGTAACACTGTATATAATAGGAGAATTACCCAAATATAAACATACTTAGTATATTTTAAGTCATAAAAGACTAATCTTTTAATCATGCAAAAATGTGAAGAATCTCAATTTATTTAAAATTACCTCCACCATATGGTCCCCCCATGTTCCTGCTACCACCAAAGTTTCCACTCTTCATTGGACCATAGTTAGAAGGTTGCTGGTTATAATTTCCAAAATCATTGTAATTTCCACTTCCATAATTTCCTGCAAAAAAATTGGAATACGAGCATAGCGGACCTCAAAATAAAACAAACATTAAACCACTAATACATGCTGAGTACTCAGAAAATCCCACATATCACAATATAAGCAAAATACCTATCTACAGTTTTTAAAGGCATCTAATGACAACAGTGAAATGAAAAATTAAGTGTTAAAAACCATTAATTCCACTCCAAATTCCCACAAGAATTGCAGGTGAATTTATTACCTCCTCCATAGTTGTCATAACCACCTCCGTAGCCCCCACCCTGGTTGCCATATCCAGGTCCTCCACCACCATATCCTCCTCTTCCTCCTCCATAACCAGGGCTACCTCCAAAATTGCCACCTATTACAAAATAAGCCTTTAAGTAATTACTTAATATTTTCAATTCCATTTGAACTGTCTTATCACACCCATTTCCAGCTTCCTAAAATGCATGTTTTCATAAATATACTCCCTCCACGAAATCTCTTAAGGGCTGAATACCTATCCTTAGCAAACTTTTGGGGGCTGAGGTGCCTACCCATAGCCAACTGGATAAACCATTGAGAGACTTAAATACCTGTAATACCAGAGCATAAACCACTTATAGAAACTTAAATACCTGTAATACCACAGCTTTTTCTTTCTACTGGTCCAAAATATTAAGATCCCAATTCATGTTTCCCTATGAAATGAATTACTACATTTCTTTCCTAAACAGTATTGTTCACCACCCGCTCCTCCTAAGTAAATATGTGGAGAGGATGAGAAATTACCAAATGTTCATGTAAATCAAAACTTATTTACTCAATCTAGCCCCTTAAGAGGAAAAAAAACCTTCTCAAACTGGTATACCAAGTCTCAAATTACAAGTTGTAACTTTAAATTAAAATTTTCAAGTAACACTGGAAAGGTTAGATACAGAACTTAGTTATGCCTAATAAGTGGCAAAACCAGAGATAAAAATCTACTGCTAGCTCAGTTTTAAAATGTCCCTTTTCTTATTAGGAAGCCAGTCAGGAAGTTATCAACCCTTTTCTCTACTCCAATGAAACTGATACATTTAAAGCTGTCACTTGATGTGCTCATAACCCTATCTATAGCCAAGAGCACACTTACATATATATTTTGAGAGTTCCTTATGTTACTTTTTAGATGTTCTCCTGGGAAACTCATTATCTATTTAAGGGCTAAGACAAGAATTGCTCTTACATATCCTTCATGTGTTGATCTCAGTCAATTCCCATATTCTATACCTTTCCAGTATATAGAAATCACATTTTGGTCCGATTTGTTTGCTTGAGAAACAATGTGATACTATGATGGCACCTTTAAATTGTCATTTAAAATCCATCCATGATTTTGCACTATATTCCTTAAGCTATAAAACAGCTAAGATGCAAATAAATTACAAAGAAAAAGCCAAGTAACTGAGCCACTATCACCCAAGCCCACTATAAAGGATAAAATACAGAAGACTTCAAAAGCTGATGGATAAACAAACATATACAATATGCAGTTAAGTTTAAGTCACAGAAGTCAAAATAAAAAAACTGACCTCCAGGTCCTCCTCCATACCCATTATAGCCATCCCCAAATCCACGTCCACTTCCATATCCATCTGTGAGGAAAAGAGAGAATTATAAACTGTTCACCCTACTCAATTTTGAGAAGTCATTCCTTCCACATTCTATTAGTAACTCCAAGATGAGAGGTGAGAACCTTAGGATGGAACACATTGGTGTTTACTAGTTTATTCATAAAAAGAAAAAACCATGAAAACACGTAATTAAATCTTATTACCAAGACAACTGTCTTTGGGCTTGGACTGAGCAAGCTCAATTTAAGAGACTCCATTTGTGTATACATAGGAACAACAACGGATGGGGCCAAAAACTTTTCTCGTTGGCACTTCATTACGTTATCTGCTCAGATAAACATACCTGGTATTAACCCCTTTTACCTTTTAACTCTAAGTTGGGGATTCACCAGGATTCAACCTATTTTTCTTAAGAGTGACCTTTTAATTTAGATTAGATTTCCTGATTCTAATTAAAACTTAATCATAGTATTCTTAATCATGCTCATTCAACCTTTAAAGACTTAGAACGTGAACTTACCAGATCCTCCTCTAAAGTTACTTCCTGGTCCTGGTCCAAAATTTCCACCACCACCACGAGAATCTCCAAAACCAAAGTTGCCTACAATAAATGCCCTGGTTAGTAGGAAGCACTTCCACAAATACAAAGGAAGAAAAAACAGAATTAATAAAGTTACCTCCTCTTCCACTCCTAGAACTTTGAACTTCCTGCATTTCTTGTCTGGACAAAGCCTTTCTTACTTCTGCATTATGACCATTGATGGTATGGTATTTCTGCACTGGAATGGAAAAAAAACAAACAAAAAAATCCAGACTCCATTAATCAACACTGTAATTAGTAAAGCAAAACAAAAAATTCACCTTTTAATTAAGGTGTACACGTTAACATACCCAAAGTTTAATATGTTAAAAGCCATACACCTACAGCACCTATAGACACTTACATACAATTTTATCCACAGGATCATGGTCATCAAAAGTAACAAAGCCAAAGCCTCTTTTCTTTCCAGACTGCCTATCAGTAATTATCTCAATGGTATCGATTTTTCCGTACTCCTCAAAGTAATCTCTAAGGTGATGCTCCTCAGTATCTTCCTTAATTCCACCAACAAACAGCTTCTTCACAGTTACATGAGCCCCTGGTTTTCCAGACTCCTAAAACGGTGTGGTCAGAAGAAAAGTCATCTTGACACAAGAAACCACAATCATGATTGAAAGCATACCACATTTGTACCACATACAGCTTCTATCTACCTTATGATAAAATACCAAACAAAGGAAGCTTTCAAGAGCCCAGTCTTTTGAAAAATAAATTAGCTTATAGAGGAAAAGGTCCAGAAACCCAACACAGCTTTAATAAGGGAAAAACTATTTCAAAAACCACACTCAGACCTTCAGCATGTTATGTTTTGCTTACCTCTCTTGCTACAGCACGTTTTGGCTCAACCACTCTCCCATCAATTGAATGAGGTCTTGCAGCCATGGCAGCATCAACCTCAGCCATGGATGAAAAGGTTACAAAACCAAATCCTCTTGATCTTTTGCTTGCAGGATCTCTCATTACCTTGAAAACCAAAAGGTAAACTTTAGTATTTTATCTTATTAAACTTCAACATGAATTATAGTTTTACTACAAACACTGCTTTAAGTTATTTTCTGCATGATTCATTCACTGAACATAAAGCAAAAATGTCTGCAGCATTCAGAATTTCATAACTCACGTACCACACAGTCTGTAAGTTTTCCCCATTGCTCGTAGTAGTTCCTCAAACTTTCTTCTGTGGTTTCAAAGCTTAAGCCACCAATAAAGAGTTTACGGAACTGTTCCTTTTCTCTCTGCAAACGAAAACACCATTTCAATTTTTATTTACATTTTCTCTTTGTATGCAGGAAATTAAATTCTTAAATATGAGGTGACCTGCTGGCAGAGTACCTTTTTCCTCTCCAAAGGAACAGTTTCTAAAGTTTTCTGGGGGGGAAAAAAAAAACTTACATCAAATTTAAACCATATGTTAAACTGCATATTAGTTGTGCTACACCAAAAAAAAATTGCCTCAGCTGAACTATACAAGTTTCAAAGTCATTAATGCTTGATCTAAATCTACGACATTAAATTATCTTCAACATATTTACTATCACTTAGTTTTTTAAAAAAACTATGAGGATAAAGGAACAAATCTATCCTGTAATTAAAGGGTTACTAAAGAATTCTAATAAATATTTTCATTCAGGCCTATTGCCTAAAAACACAATAGTTAGCTTTTACCCAATTTAGATTTTTTTCTTAAACATAAAAAGTAACTCTTGGTTTCTTATTACCCAAAGTCTACCATTTATTTCAGGATTCAGTATCTGAAAACTAAGAGATTTCTTTCCCCTTAACTGCCCCCTCTGGTGGCGATTCTAAGTTCTCTCAACCAAAAAAAACTAATAAATGGGATTTTCTCCACATAACGACTGTTGATTAACAAAAAATTTAAACATTCAAGATATACATAAATGACCTTAAAAATAGTCTTATTAACCCAGACAAACTAATTTTCAAGACCAGCAGCACCTAAAGCTTAAAAAGTTTAACATACTGACTTTTTTGGTGGGCACTCAGTTATTATTTAGGAGACAGCACAGAAAAATCTGAATTACTATTCAGCTAACTGTACATACAGTAAAACACATTCACCTGGAGTAAATTCATTAAAGAATCGATTCATTAAATACACTGAAAGCTCACTCTTACTGAACTTAAGTGGCCATCTGGTGTAAACACAGCACAAGACAAGTGACTCAAATTGTACAAAGGAAAAAAATCTGAGCTGAAATCTTTTATTATCTGCAAATCAGTAAGCAAATATGCTGCACTAAACAGTGCTTTATTTTGGGAAGTTAAAAAAGAATGAATCAATTTGGTAAACTACCTAATTAGGTAATTACCTAGTAAGGTAACTAGGTTTAAAAAATTAAAAATCCGTAACACTGAATAGGTCATGACATCCAGAATCAACTGCTATGAATGCACAATGCAAACTAAAAAAGTCAAATGTAATTTTTAATGCAAGAATTTTGTTCCTAGCAAGCAGTATTGCTGCTCTAAACCCACAGTTCTATGGAGGTTCTCCCTCCATGCATATTCTACCAAGTGCTCAAATTTACAGTGGGGAACACCAATTCAGCCAGATGTTTTTCCTGTATAGTTCAGAGTTTTCAGGATTCTGAAAATTTAAAAAGAAAAACTGAAATTATCAAACTAGCTCCTATAAGACATTCAGACTAACAATCTTTTAAAATGGTTAATTGGCAAGTTGATATCTGGATTTTCCAGCTAATTTCATCTATTCTAAATATCTGTACATAACGTTTCTCTAAACCCAAATAAAGTACATCTACAAGTCTTACACATCACTAACAAAAAGCAAAAACTCATTACTTACCTCATATTTTCCAAACTTACCCGACGTCCACTATCGATTATAAACAAAGTTATTTTATAAACGTGCTTAGTTAGGGTCAAAGAAAGTAATCAGATAGACCCCCTTCGCTTGAGCCCTTATGTTTACCAATGTAAGGATCAACCATGATTGCAAACATAAACGAGAAAAGTGACAAATTTCAAATACAGTGGCCCAGGCCTAAAACAGTTTTGTACATAAACATACACGCATTAAAGGCCTGAGCCATGTTTTAACCACAGTACAACTAAAGATAAAAATCATTTTTTCACCTTCCTAATAACTTTTATCTACAAAGATCCATGGTTTTGTTTTTACCAGTAAAGATTAAACTTCCCAATAAAAACGTTACTCAAAATATGATTTTCCACAATTTAAACGGAATCCCTCACACGGCAATAAAGGATTCTGAGAAGACTATCCCTCCCCCCGAAACAGCCTCCCTTCCTCACTGCCACGCTCGTCGTCAGCACTAATTTAAAGGCTCCAAGTTTTTTTTAATTTCTAGTTCCCTACGGTTCAACTACCCTTTTACTCACTGCAGACCCAGATAAAACCGTTACCCAAAGAAAGAATCGGAAAACGTAAAATGGTTTCTTTACGATTTGGCTGGCGTCAACAGCGGCCCGACGCCCCAGGTCGCGATACCTCGTCCTAAGCCGCGCCAGCAAGCCCCGGAGGACCCCCCCCCGCCCGCTCTTCCGTGCGGCTTCCGAACGCAATGGCGCCATTTCATCGAGGGGAAGGCAGAGCGCCTTTAACGAGGTGCGCAGGACGCTAAAGATCCAAGCTCACAAAACACTCCAAATCCACCTCGAAACGGCATGAAAATAGCCCGAGAAGAAAGAAAAATAGTTACCCACGTCTATGCTTTGATAAAGAAATCCAACTAGTAGAATTCAGACAGTTAAAAGAAAAACGCTGCGAGAAAGGAGAGACATGAAAATGGCGGCCGCCAAATCCGGTTCCCGGGAGAGAGGGGGATGGGAAGGTCCGCAGACTCGCTCACGGGGACCCGATGCCCGCCGGAACGTTCAACGCGGAGACGCCGGAGCCCCCAAACCAGCGCGCTTTAGAAAAGGGATCAGAATTGCCGCCTCCGCGCCCCACTTTTACTAAAGCGGGGCTGCGTCCGCCATGTGGAAGTTCCCTTCCCCCACCCCAGTACAGGGAAATGGCGCCGGGAGGCTGAGGGTGGGGAAGGTGTTTGTACAGTCAGGCCTCCGCTATCGATCCTCTTAAAAATATCTCCAGACCAACCGCTACTGGGGCGGCCCGATTTCCTGCCGCTCTCCCACGGAGGCAGCTGGCCGAGTTCCACCGAAGCGCCAACGGCCTCACCATGCCCTTTCCAATAACTCATTGATTTCAAACCCGTTACCTCCATCGCGGACTCAGTCGCTTCAGCCCGATTTCCCGCAGCCGAGCGAGATGAGAGAGATCTCCGCGGACGAACACGAACCGGACTCGTCCTGGCGCTGTAGTGAAAACTGCCACTGGTCGAGAAACAACACCGCTAGGAGCACCTCCACCCGGGAGCCGGCGCTGCTGCTACTGCCGCTAGAGCCGCTGCCGCCGCTTTTCTAGAACCTTCCCCGACCAACGCGTCCTCCTTACGTCAGGCCGTTGCGTAAACGTCCTAACCGCCGCCAATGGCGGGAACGCTCTACGCCCTCCTTACGCAAAGTGCGTACCCCTCCCCCGCTTGCGGCCAATGACAGTGCTTGACGTCACTTGCGTAAATGGGATTAGTGAATTGCGGAAGGCGCGAGTCTCGCGCGTTACTTCCTCTCTGAATTAGGTCCAGCCCCCGCCTTAGCGCAGGGCAGGTGAGAAACGGTCGCGCAGTTTGAAATAAACGCTGTCGGGAGGAGCTTAATCCGCAGCTCGGAGGTCCAGCCCCCTCAACCCGGGAGGTGGTCCCCGAAGCTACGCCTTTGACAATTGTCTTACTTCTCCCGCCATAAAAATCTTTGTCGCCTTCCCTTTTCGTTTTCCCTCCCCAGCAGAGGACTAACTCAGCCCCTTCCGGAAACACCCTAAGCGCCTTCTAGTCAACAAATTATTGTCCACTTTGCACCGACCTAATCCTGGCCTTTGAGGCTGACCCTTCGGGGTCGAGAGAGGTGTTTCCAGCGAGCGACCCGAGAGGGGCACTCGTTTTTAGCTCCCAATTCCCCCCTCCCCTAGCGTTTGGAGGATCCCCACCCCAGGGGCGAGGAAGTGGGCGGAGTCGGGTTTTGGCGCCAGCTGCTACTGCTGCGAAGCAGAAAAGCATCCGCGGAGAAGACTCCGGTCGCCGTCCTCGCCCCTCCTTCCCGCTCCCTCCCCTCGGGGGACCACCAGGCGCCACGCCGCGAACGGTAAGTGCCGCAGTCGCCGCCGCCCTTCCCCCCTCGGGCTCCAAGTTCCCAGCGGGCGTGGCGCGCGGCCCCTCCCCCCCGCCGGGCGCGCGCGCGCCCGCGGCCCCGCCCCTCGCGGCCGCCCACCGTGGGCGGCGCCACTCCCCCACCCCCCGGCGGCCCGGTGCGCAGCTCCCCCGCCGCCTCCCCCTCCCCCTCCGAGGTGGCTCGAGCTTGAAACGCGCAGGGCCAGAGACGCCGTAGACCCGCGACCCGGAGCAGCTCAGAGGCGGTGAAGTCGGTGGCTTTTTTAATCTCTCGCTCTCATTCGGTGGTGGTGCTTAAGATACCACATGCGCCCCGGGCCCCCCCTTTCTCCACTTCCTGCCCCTCTCCGCCGGACCCCGCGTCGGGAGCTGCAGGCAGGAGCGGAGGGTCGAATGGAGGCACCGCGGCTGGCGTGGCGCTGGGCCGGCGCCTTTAGTTAGCTGGGCGGCCGGCTGTGTCCTCGAGAGGGAGGAGAGCTGTGGCGACAGCCGCTTTATTTCTAGACAAAGCGCATTTCCAACCCCCCTCCGCCATCCCCGTTCGAGATGAGGGGCCGTCCTGCCGTCCTCCACGCGGGGTGGGTCGGAGAGTCGGGCCTCCAGGAAGCGCGCTGCATTTCCCCGCATCCGCGAGGCCTGGCGGCGCGCGCGGCCCGCTGTCCAGGGCTGCAGCTCGCGCTCCGTTACGTGGCCGCCGCCGGCGTTTGGCGCGGGCCGTGTGGCGCAGTGCCCTTGAGCCCCCGCGCCGCGGCCTTTGTTTCTCCCGGCGGATGCGCTGACCACGAGGCCCGCGCTCCCGGGTGGGGGGCGGGCGCTTAGGCCTCAGGATTAAGGCAAGACAGGCCTGAGACTTAGGAAGAACGGATATGTATAAGAGATGATTTCTTTTAAGTGTGACGAAATGGGGCTGGAGCATCTCGGTGTGTTTTTCCTTCAGTTACTGATTTGAAAGGGAGGTTTCTGAAAAGAGATCAAGTTAGGATTATATAGAAGCCTCTTTGAACGTTCAGAGGTATAGAGAAAAAATTCATGTTTACCGTTGTGAGTTGTTTGGGTAATTGTGCGTGATTATGAATCAAAAAGTTTGTCCTTTTTAAAGAAATTGAGTTTATTATAAATGAGTTTTAGATAGGAAAAAATATTAGTCCACTATTTTTCGCCTTGTAAAGCTGTCTCAGGTACCAGGGTGCCCAGTAAGGTCTTTCTAGATTCACTTGGTTAAAAACACCGGTATGTGTACTTAGGCATACCGTCTCAGTAATAGTTTAGGCAGGAGCTTACATCTGCTTTTCCAGATTAGTATAGACGTTAGAAAAGTGCACTATCTACCTGGGGGTTGGAATCCAAACAAAACTTGTATTTAGCTACCTTTTTTGTGTCATGCAAACTTCTTTTTAACTGTCATGCATTTTTCTAGTAATAGCTCTTCAAGTCTGCAATAAAAAATGGCCTCCAATAAAACTACATTGGTAAGTTAATGAAAACCTAAAATATATAAGGATTTAACTCAAGTTTTTTCCCCCAAAAATTATAACTTTGCATCTCTGTGGTTGAGAAATTTACATCTGTATGGTTTTTTTTTTTAGCTCTCCCAGTATTATATGGGAGCAAAATTAAGGACATCAATGAAAACATTGTATTGAGATATACTTACTGACTTGGCTTAACAGTGTCTTAAACCTAATATTAGGACAGACAACACAGTCTAGATTTTGCTGAGTATTTTTATCTTCAAATAAAAATGCACAAATTTACATAACAGGAGAAGAACATTACATAAACAAAGTCCTTGTTGGTTGGCATAATATTCCTTGAACCTACTGAGTTCTAGTGAAGTCAAATATTTTCCTTAATGCCCAGTTTAGAGAACCAGGTATCTTGTACACACTAGAGTCGAGCAACAGTTATTGAATCTTTCAAATTATTTGGTCACTTTGTCCTGCTTTAGACTTGCTTCCTCAAATACAGAAGAATCTTAAATTTAAAACATCAGTCTTTTGTTTTTTTAACCACAAGGTGAACAAAATCACAAATATGATCAGGAAGGAGAGAAAGCTAGATTTTTCTGCATCTTTTGAGTGACTAATTTTTTTCTCTCCAGTGGTTTCTTAAATCCAAAGTTTGCATTTTTAAGCTTCCTAACAAGTTATGCAAATATGTAAAGACATGTATATTCAGCCATGTCAGGTTATAAGCTTAAAGAACAATGGAATATTCATATAAAAAGAATTTGCAGTTATGGTTCCCACAGTATTTAATTCTAACACATTCTGTTAATCGTAAGCACATAAAGGTGAGTGTTAAAATCTAAAGCAGAGTATTTGGTTTTTGGTCTGTATATTCTCCCTTTGGGTTTCACACTGAAAAAGGGCAAGTTGGTGATTTTTAATTTGAGCCATCATTAGATTTACATTAAGTCAAGTGCCTTGGAAAATGATTGTGATGTGAAATGTAAAGCCTGTCTGATGCGTCTGGTACAGATGATTCCCATACACTGTGTGTGTAGGTCAAAGCCATCAATGGGAAAAGCACAAAGTGTCTTCTATGTCTCAGGATTGAGCTGACCTTCGGATTCCATAATCATTAAACCAAAATGTAGATAATTTACTTTACAGTTTACCTGTATCCTCCTCGAAGTGTTAGATGGGAAAGGAATTAGCTGTCCATGAGGCTTTGAGGATAAATATAGATACAGAAGGCAAACAGGTGCTCCCATTAAAATTAAACTGGCTTTTGCAGGCAAATTGGTAGTCTTCAGTGTCTGTTATTTATTGGTATTTGTATTTCTTGTATTGAAAAGGATCACAGATTGACCACTTCAAAAGTTTATCTTAGCGTGTATCCTTTTCATTTTTGACATCTTTATTTTGTTAGCCTCCTCCCTTTGTGGACAGTAGCTGTTTTTTAATTTAGGATTGGTATTTAATAAATTTTGTCTGTTCTAATTTCTCTTTGCTCTTCTCACTGTCATTTTTACCTTCAAGAGGCAGAAAAACCTATTTGACTAGGCCTAGTACTCAAGTATTTTGACTTACGGATAGTAAGGCCTATCTTCAAAATGGTATCCAACAAAATCAGATGTTTGCTGCATTTTTTAAAATTCCAGAGAATTTTTATTTCTCGTGTGTGTGTGTGTGTGTGTGTGTGTGTGTGTGTATACATACATGTATATGCTTTCATGGCTTGAAATATGTTTTTGCAGTCTTGAGACATTGCTGTTATTTCTTCTGCTTGCATGCTGTGGGGTAGCTTTCATGACTGGGCAATTGAGTTTTATTTTTTAATAGCACTGTTGTAAGGTAAAAGTATTTTCAAATGCATATTACATTAGGGATTTTTCCACCCTTAATGCCTTCTTAATAGCCATTTTAGGTTTTTAAAAATTTACCTATTTTCAATCCGCCTGGACTGAACTGTTTGAGTTACTAGAAATAGCTGGTTGAGGTTGGTCTCCTGCTTCTCTTAAATAGCATACTAAAAAAGAGCAAACACCCCTTTGAAATGAATTGTATTGGTTACCAACTTAGACTCTTTCTGTTGAGAAAGCAGGAAAGAAGGATTTTTTTTTTTTGTTTACAAAATTACACACTTTCTTTTTATAAAGATGTAATTATGTATTTTTTTTTTTTTTTTTTACATTAAAGAATTAAAATATATCTGGTATTTTGGGCTCTTTAAGTGACAGCAGTGTAGGTTTGTTCCAAGTGGCCATTAGCTACAGGGAGTGTGGAAAAATAATCATGTCCTTTTTAACCTCCTCATGGTCTCCATGGTTGACCCTGCAATTGATATAATTCTGAACCATGTTTTCATTCTGTAGTTAACTTTTTTTTTAATATCATTGAGGTTTTTTAACATTAATGTTTGAATTGAGAAAGAAGGTCTTATTGTGTGGCTACAGTTGGAACAAGTCTATAAATACTCCTTACTCTCTTCTCTGCATTGTCCTCTGACACCTTATATGTAGTGATTTGTTGCTGTGGTGTGGTTGAAATGAGTGAAATCTTTAGTAAACTTAGTCTTATAGACTACTTAGAGATAGGACTGGGAAAAGATAATTATTTTCCAGTTAGTGTTTTTGATTATATCATTTTGGTGAAGAGTAGTGGGTCGTAAGTTTGAATTAAGTCAACAGAATAAAGCACATTCCTTTATTGTCCATTGGCTTTTTATCTTTCCAGAAAATGTCCTGGGATACAGAAGTAAAAATTGGTGTAAAATATAGCAATATAAGCAATTTAGCCTTTCAAATGTACTTAAGATTCAATAAGAATGTGTTTCTTAATTTTCTTTTTGTTTTATTTTAGCAAAAAATGGGAAAGAAACAGAATGGGAAAAGTAAAAAGGTTGAAGAGGCAGAGCCTGAAGAATTTGTGGTGGAAAAAGTACTGGATCGACGTGTAGTAAATGGGAAAGTGGAGTATTTCCTGAAGTGGAAGGGATTTACAGAGTAAGAAACCTCAGTGCTTGTTTATCATGTGTTTAGCTGCAGTGAGGTGGCTTTAAAATTTGTTTTTAGCCTCACTCTTTTTCCCAGAGATCTCTTTAAAAACGTTTTTAATTTTAAGGTATCTTATTTGAAATCTGTTTCAAAAGAGCCAAGTCCTTTGTCTACAGTTGAAACCAAGCAAATTGGAGACCAATTTATTACCCTCTGGAGTCAAATTTGTAAAATTGTCAGATTGTAGTTTAGTATATGATATATTTTAATGTAGTTAGATACTATACTAACTGGAATATGTAGTCTACATTGTTTCATTCCGTACAGAGGACACTGGAAAAAATTGAAGCTGTACAATATAGACTAATGGGTCTTAAAAAGAAGTACTCATCATAATCTAGGTCTTATACTAGGTTTATTATATCCTAATCTCTAAAAAGTAAAGCCTGGACGTTTTTCAAGCTCACTGGTTCCTTGTGTTCCTCCTTACAAATTGCTCTCATAATTACTCTTTATGTTAGCTGTTTTGTGAATGACTTCAACATAGAGAAATTATGTACTCTTAACACTTGTATTTATTGTGCTAATCTACTTGGATTCTTCTACCTGACACCACAAAAACAGGGAGCCCAAAGCTCCATAGGCAGTGACAATTAAAAATGGATAGGTTGACATCAATAGTATCCTGAGGATGGGACATATGGTAGTCCAGTGATGAGGCTTTAAATATCTATTATCTACTACTTCCTCCACTGTTCACAAATAAAGCCACCTGCATAGAAACTTGGGGATTATGAATAGAATGGAAGATTTATGTCTCCCTATTTTATCCTTCAGTATTGGTAGTTAAGTCTAAGTATATATATCATGAGTTCATAATTTACCACTAAAAAATTCCCTACAGATAGCAGAACCAAGCAAAATAAGTCTGAACTATTTTAAAATTAGATATAACTAGTTTGCCAGAGTTGATTACCTTCAAATGGTTAACTTTTAAAAAAATCTCATGAGACAAGAAAAGCTATTTGTCTTCTATGTTCTACCCATCAAAACATTAGGAAATAGACTCCTCCTCTTCCAAAACTTAAGGCCGCTAGTATGATTGAGAACTTGCCTTGTGCAGTATAATGTATTAGGTAATGTATAAGACTGTAACAAGTATAATACAGGATAGAGACTCTTATGTCGGGTCCTCCAGCCACTAATTTAGGTTTGCCAAATTTGGAGTCTCAGGATATCAGCAGACCAAGTCGTTAAGTACCAGAGGTTAATCGTACCTTTCCCAGCATCCCTAAAATGATTAATTTAATTTCATCTAGTTCTATAAAGTGTTTTTGGACCAGAACACAAAAAGTTAGCAGTTGCTGTGTAGGATGATCTTACTTTCACATTTGTTGATTGACACTCATTTTCTTTATAGCCCTTCTGAAAAGTACATGGAAATGGTCATCTCAGCCTCATATCAGGGGTCGGAAATCTTTTTTCCCTAAAGTGCCATACAGTAACTATTTGGGCTTTGTGGGCCATAGGTCTCTGTCTCTATGACATCTCCACATATGAAGTGGAAAAGCAAAAATAGATAATATGTTAAATGAGCAAAAATGTGTTCCAGTAACAGTTTGTGGGTCCTGAAATTCAAATTTCATTTTGAAATATTTTTCTAATCATTTAAAAATGTGAAAAAACATTTTTAGTTTGTAGGCCATACAAATGCTATATTTGGCTTCTGCTTTGCCAACTCCTGCTTTATGTCGTTTCCCAATTTGAGCGCCCTGCAAAAACTGAAATCATCTAACATTTAAGAATGCCTCAATCATTGTTTTAAAACACCGTAGTGGAGGTCCCAACCCTAGCCATGATGTGATACAGTACTTCAAGTTGGGAATTAGCAATCTGCATTTTTTAAAAGCTTTTTGAGAAAAATTCTGAAATAATTGTGAGACTTGGAGAAATATTAGCTTCAATTACAGTGTTAGAGTGAGGCTCATTGAATTTGGAGGTAAAAATAGCAGATTGCCCACTTAGTTGGGGCTGTGAAAGCAGACACAAAAGGAAATCTAGGCAGATTCTCAAAAGACTGTAGAGGAAATGGAAGAAATGATTAGTATCTGCAGAGCAGAGGACAATTTTTTCTGTTAAATGGATCCAGATGATGGTGATGAACCATGTTTAATTGAATCAACTTTTTTTTTTTTTTTTTTGGTCCCTGAACACAGTGCTGACAATACTTGGGAACCTGAAGAAAATTTGGATTGTCCAGAGTTAATTGAAGCATTTCTTAATTCTCAAAAAGCTGGTAAAGAAAAAGATGGTACAAAAAGAAAATCTTTATCTGACAGTGAATCTGATGATAGCAAATCAAAGAAGAAGAGAGATGCTGTAAGTATAAAACATTGCACACCAGAATATCTTTTTGTAAAAGGTTGATGGTTTGATTTTTAAGTACTTTTAAGATATTTTTTAAAACTCAGATATTTTTTAAATACCATGAAGAAGCCTTTTATGGATGCTTAATATGTAGGACAGAAAGGATGTGTATGATTTAGCCTACCTACACTGTGCTTATACCACTTAAAATATGCTAGTGTTATTTTTAATAGTTCATTGTATTTGGTCCCTGATCAAACCAATTACCTATGATCCAAGGCTAACAATCTTAAATACAAACAATATTAATTGAATCGTTCAAAGACTTTACAGTGAAAGCAATCCAAATGGTACATGTGATTGTAGTTCATTAATGGCATTGACCACCAGAAAGTAGTTTTGCTTGCGATCTCTGTATTGCCAAATAGTACTTTGATTTTGAAATATATAATCTTTGATAATAAAAATTGCTATATATTTTTTGTTTTGGTTTTTGTTGAGACAAGGTTTTACACTGTTGCCCAGGCTGGGGTACAGTGGCCCAGTTGCAGCTCACTATAACCTTGAATTCCTGGGCTCAGGCAATCCTCTTGCCTCAGCATCCCAAGTAGCTCGGGCTACAGGTGTGCATCACTACACCTGGCTAATTTTTTTTTCTTTTTAAATTTTTAATAGAGACAGGGTCTCGGTGCTGTATGTTATTGACATGAATTGAGCCATTTGATTCATTCATTACACATGTACTTTGGTCCATTCTTTGCTTCATTAATGTCTCTGTAGCTTTGGGCAAGTCAGGTAACTTCTTCCATCCTCAAGTGTAATTATATTTGCCCTTGCCTAGTAGCCTAGTATGGTAATTTCAGGAATGGTCTTGGTGCTGAATTAGTTTCTAGATCTAGGCACTAAACATATGATGCAGATTAATTGGTAAGCACCTTGGATTTGAAATTTGATCATTTGAACCAGATGCCATGAACTTTGCAGATAGTCTGTGAAATCTTCATGGCAACTCTATTAAGGTTATGGGTGTGATCCTGTTTTACAGGTGAGAAAACAATCGTTGACTGCTAACTTGGTTCTGAAATGAAATCACATGCCCAACAGAAGCACAACTTTAATGACAATACTTAGCACTTATATTGATTGAGTCCTTACCGTGTGCCAACCAGTGTTCTAAGTAATTTAATTTATATTTTATATACTATGAAATATCTATGAGATAGAGACTATAAATTATTTCTGTTTTATTGTAAATGAACCTGAACTGCAAAGAGGTTAACTTACCCAAAGCCACATAGTTCATAAAGGGGGATAGAACCATTATTCTAACCCTTTATATCTATAAACAAATTTGAGGCCAGGTACAATTTCAGGCCTGTAATCCTAACACTTTGGGAGGTGAAGGCGGGAGGATCACTTGAGGCCAGGAGTTTGAGACTAGCCTGGCCTATATTGATAGCAAGACCTTCATCTCCACAAAAAATTTAAAAATTAGCCAGGTGGCATGTGCCTGTAGTCTTAGCTACTCGGGAGGCTGAAGCAGGAGGAAAGTTGAGAAGAGTGGCGTTTTACATTTTTACAAACCTCTTCAGTGTGTGGCTTAACAAAAGACAGCTCTACTTCACACATTTGATTGTGGTGGTGTGTTGTTAGTGGAGGTATATGAAGACCATCCACGGTCATGAATACATAAAAAGAGGGAACAGT